>OY821522.1:43238024-43310524 GCA_963682025.1 Cordilura impudica
CAGGTTATACAGCTGTTTCGGGAAGAGTCACCAACCCTCATCAGTAACCAAAAGCAGTAGATAGTTTGTTTGGTAAAAAGTTAAATTCATATATATTTGCTGAAAACAACCAAATGAGAATTCAAGCAAAAGTTATACTATTTAAGCCTCTTCCAATATAACAAACTAAAAATAGAACAACTTTGAAACAAAAATGATTGTATACGAGTACACATTGCATACTACAATATACATGTTTGTTTTTGTCTTGAAAAAAAAACAAGAAAAACAATTTGTTTTTGCTAAACTTACATTTAGCGTTAACGGCGTGCCCTCCGTTTTTTTAATTTTATTATTTTTTATAAAAATAAAAAATCTTATTTTCGATCTTTATCAATTTAATGATTGAGTTTGAAATTGTTCAGGCTCAAGATCAAATGTTTTTACTTTAAATAAAGCAAAAGCATTAGCACATTTGTTTCAAAAATTGATCTATGTATATTCTGCATGACAGGTTATACAGCTGTTTCGGGAAGAGTCACCAACCCTCATCAGTAACCAAAAGCAGTAGATAGTTTGTTTGGTAAAAAGTTAAATTCATATATATTTGCTGAAAACAACCAAATGAGAATTCAAGCAAAAGTTATACTATTTAAGCCTCTTCCAATATAACAAACTAAAAATAGAACAACTTTGAAACAAAAATGATTGTATACGAGTACACATTGCATACTACAATATACATGTTTGTTTTTGTCTTGAAAAAAAAACAAGAAAAACAATTTGTTTTTGCTAAACTTACATTTAGCGTTAACGGCGTGCCCTCCGTATTTTTAATTTTATTATTTTTTATAAAAATAAAAAATCTTATTTTCGATCTATATCAATTTAATGATTGAGTTTGAAATTGTTCAGGCTCAAGATCAAATGTTTTTACTTTAAATAAAGCAAAAGCATTAGCACATTTGTTTCAAAAATTGATCTATGTATATTCTGCATGACAGGTTATACATCTGTTTCGGGAAGAGTCACCAACCCTCATCAGTAACCAAAAGCAGTAGATAGTTTGTTTGGTAAAAAGTTAAATTCATATATATTTGCTGAAAACAACCAAATGAGAATTCAAGCAAAAGTTATACTATTTAAGCCTCTTCTAATATAACAAACTAAAAATAGAACAACTTTGAAACAAATATGATTGTATACGAGTACACATTGCATACTACAATATACATGTTTGTTTTTGTCTTGAAAAAACAAGAAAAACAATTTGTTTTTGCTAAACTTACATTTAGCGTTAACGGCGTGCCCTCCGTATTTTTAATTTTATTATTTTTTATAAAAATAAAAAATCTTATTTTCGATCTTTATCAATTTAATGATTGAGTTTGAAATTGTTCAGGCTCAAGATCAAATGTTTTTACTTTAAATAAAGCAAAAGCATTAGCACATTTGTTTCAAAAATTGATCTATGTATATTCTGCATGACAGGTTATACAGCTGTTTCGGGAAGAGTCACCAACCCTCATCAGTAACCAAAAGCAGTAGATAGTTTGTTTGGTAAAAAGTTAAATTCATATATATTTGCTGAAAACAACCAAATGAGAATTCAAGCAAAAGTTATACTATTTAAGCCTCTTCGTATGCTTTGCAACAAAAACAATACATTTGGAGGCCACTAGTGATATGGCTTCTGAAACCTTTTTGGCAGCCTTCACTCGAATTTACTCGATGCGGATGGAAGCATTTTCTATCCAATTTAAACAAAAAAATTTTTTCCAGCAGAGCGCTCAAATTGTGCAGTTGCACTTTGGGAGGCAGGTGTTAAAAGTTTTAAGACCCATTTAAAAAAGATTTCAAATGCGCAGAAATTTACGTACGAAGAGTTTTCCACCATGTTTACCCGAATTGAGGCATGTTTGAACTCTAGATCCTTGTCTCCATGAACGAAACCCTGAATGAGATAGTTTAAGTGACACCGGGTCACTTTCTTATTGGTGCCCCATTATTAGCTCCTCCTGAACCCAATGTTCCATTACGGAAATGTTTCCGTTTTAAACGCATATCAGTGGACGACCGCATAAAGGCAGTAAAGTGCTTGAGGTACTGCTTCAACTACTTTGCCACAACCCATTTGCTAAGAAATTGCGATAGTCGAGAGCGATGTGGAGAGTGCCTAGAGGAGCATCATTCGCTTCTGCATCACCAAAGCAATCGTTGTCCCAATCTCAGCACACCCGTGCACCTATTCAAAAAGAGAAAAACCGCAGGACGAACCCCAAAAAGCAGCAACTTTGGTGGAGGAAACGTTGAATTTTTTTTCATATACCAAGTACCTATCTCGCACTAACTCCTTAGCTCCTCTTGTTGCACTCGTGCAAGGGGGCGGGATGTTTACGCGTACAGTGCATGAACACGCCGATTGTTGGCTTAATGAAACACTCTCTTTGGCTCAAAAGGTTTATCGTTGTCCTTTGAGCTGCCTTTGAGATGGTGTTTTGTTAAGCCAACAAATTACCACTTGTGTGTCACCAGCAGCAAAAGGTACGTTTTAACCCCGCATATAAATATCTCTATATTTGTAATAAATAAATAAAAGACCTTCTTTATAACGCTTGAGTAAAAACCTAATCCTCTTTTCTTATTTTTATTAATAATTTTCCGAGGGAACTATTTTACGAAGAAACAGCTGGACATTAGACTTCCAAGGTTGAAAAGGTTGGCCAATGGACTGGCTTGCGTGGAAGAGCACTGGTATAACATCCAAAGCCAGAGACTTATTTATGTTGAGATCCGAGAGAACTTTTTAACTGCACGTACTCGGAAGAACATTTTAGGCATAGCACGATATATTCTTTCGAGTTCGGGCAGCGGTTAACCGCTATCCTGCAAAAATGAATTTTTTACAAAAAGTTCAGCTAAAAGGTTAGCCTTATCAAGCGGGCCAGTGAATATTTGGTGGTCATTCATTATAAGAGTTGGAATAGCAGAACTAACATTATTCTTTACTCTTTTAACAAATGATTTAATATTAGTTTTTTCGCGAGTTGAAATATCTTTTGGTAAAAATTGTATATATAGAACTGCAACTCGGTTTTAGAGTAATTATAAATGAATTTATAAATGCTGTATCTTCTATCAAATGCTGTTTCTTTACATAATATAATAATCTAACCAATAAAAACTAAGTTTTTATTAAAACTCTTTCTTTCCTTAAGCATATGAGTTTTGAATATCTTCGTGACTGTGTGTTCACAGCAAGTCCATCAACCAAGTTTCAGATCGATCGCATAAGAGGAAATGGGTTTTTAGTCACTCCGTGTCTGTTCGTGACTATACCGAAATTAATCTTTCTTTACAGCAAGTATATCGACCAAGTTTCAGATTAATTGGATTAGGGGAAATCCGTTTTAAATCTCTCCGTGACAGTACGTGACTATGCGTTTCTACACCAAAATTAATCTGTAGTCACAACAAGTTTCAGATTAATTGGATAAGGGGGAATGGGGTTGCCCCACGACAGACAGACAGAGAGTATGAGTTAAAAGAAAGAGTTTAAAAATTTGAAATTTTCTTGTCGTCGGCAAAACGAATATTTTCTCAAATGAAGTCAAAAATTCAATTACACAAAATTATATTTACAAGTAATATTTTTTACTGTTTTGTTTCAACAATTTTTGGAAATGTAAATGATTTCCTACAAAAATTCATTTGGTCAACAAAATTTTTAATTCTTACAAAAAAATATTATGAATAACTAAAACTTAGATTTTTCTTTTCAAAATTGGATTTTTAATATTTCATAAAAAAAATTATCGAAATAATCACAACTAAATGCGTTTATTTTCATTTGTGTAAAGAAAATCTATACAAAGGAGAAATTTAACTTAAAAAATGAAAATAAAGAATTTTTTATTCCAGATGATTTAATTAAACAAAATATTTCTTCAATATATATATTTCTGAAATCATTAGAGATAAAAAAATTATAAGTTTGATGTTAACACGTTGACGCTTATTAAAAAATACGCTGACCCACTTAGAAACAAGCTACATGTAACTTCGTTATTTTTTAAGATAAATTGATGCCGTAAACACCAAATGTCTTGGAATAGGAAAAGATATCAGAATATATTCAAATTTTAAGTTTTTTTTTGACAACTATTGCTGTCATTTGCCATATGATACTCTAATGTGAGTTACAATTCAAAGGACAACTATAGTTGTCATGACAACTATTGGTGTCATTTTAACATTAATAGGCTATAGTATACTACTATGAATATGACAACTATTTTAGTCAAAATTTTAAAATCGTTTTAGGTACATATAATTAATTATTTTCTGAATTAATCATATAAATGCTTTTTTGAAATATTTTTAATTAAAAATTAAATAAAAATACAATAACATAAATGAAAAGTTTTATTAAAAACTAACATTGTATTCACAATATATTATATAAATGTTAGTTAAATTTTTTATGAAAATCCTCAAAGCAACTGAAATTTCAATTGTTGTGCTTTGGAATGGTGTTATTTATGATGTTTTCTAAACTTAATAATTTGATGTTTTCTAAACTTAGTATTTGAATTTTAATCGGGAGTTACACAAACATACGTCTGTTCTCTTTAAAGCTCGCCAAACGATATTTTAGCACAATATTGATTAATCTAAATAATTTGAATTTAATAATCGAGTTTCATATATAATTTTAACGTTTTAGATGCCCGCCATTTGAGTTTTCGGCAATGCTCAGTAAAAACGAATAAAACTGCTACATGAAAGTGAATTTGAGCAAGAGCAAAATGGATACTACCAAAGTTTACAAACAAATTACTCGAATGATGTGTTGTTTTCATGAAAACTGCTTTTAAGCTATGATATAAATAATATGCTTGCAGTTTCCAATAATTGTTCACCATTTTTGCATTAATTGTAATCTTTTTTTTTTATTTTAAGGGAAGAGTTTATTAATGTACATAGAAAATAAGCGGAAATACCCAGCAAAACTTTCCATTACATGTAATGAGCTTTAGAATAAGAAATCAAAAGTGTTCAGTAGTTACATTTCCATTACAAAACCCATTACTTTAACATGGGGGTGTCATTGGAGGAAAGGCCTTACCGGCACCTTACTAGGTACTAATACAAATAACTAGTTACTTTATAGATAAAAAGAAGGGTTTTGAGTAATTTGTTACATGTAGGGAGTAAAGTAATTTTCTGTAGAAACAACACATTGACACCGCACAATCTGTTGTAAATAATGTAATGTAAAACTTAACAGCTTTTGCTGCGTTTATTGTTAAATGATGACTATCGCCACGAAATAGTTTGTTTTATTAAATTTAACTCATTATTTATAGTTTCTACTAATACAAATAGTGGTCATTACCCGTAAGTATATACATAAATCATTATCAGGAAGTCCTTACATTTAGCTTGAAATTATTCAAAAGATATGGGGTTAACATTACCAAGTAATGCAACGGTAATAACTAATCATTACCAAGGTTTTGCTGGGTAATATTGAGATTGTAATTCCTGCAAACAAAATGAAGTTCATGACAGCAGTGAATATATTATAGGAACTTAACCCAAAATCATGTGATCATATTTAGCGAAGTCATGTAAATGTAATTGGAATTGTTTTCTTCTCCTTATTTTTTGCAAAAAAAATCTTTAGCACTGTTCGGGATGAAGTTTGGCAAACAAAAATGATCCTCAAGTTGACTATTAATTTCTTAAAATATTTTACTTATATAGTATACCGGAATACCGGCCGGCCATTCACTGAAAACACTGTATCTTCTATAGTTTTGCTCCGATTTACTTGAAATTTTGACACAACACATTCGAGATGTTGTGCATTCAAAAATGCAAAAAGGGTTTAAAATCTTACCCCTCCCCCTTAAGACGCCGAAACGTATATTCTAGTATATTATTAATATTTTTCATATGAATGGCCAGAGTATCTCGCCGAAGATTACTTCTGTAAACTTAGACGAAATTAGGAAATTGGAAGAGAGGAGTTCAGTTGATATTATTTGTGTGTCGGAATCATGGCTAACTGGCCAAAGTGGAGGAGTGTGTATGTATGTTCATAATAGTTTGCAAGCTAAAGTGGTTTGCGAATTTAATGTTGGCAGGGGAATATTCAAATAATATTTAATATATTTGACGTATGGCAATATAAGTCAATGTAATGTCGAACTAGGAGAACTTTCAGGAGATGCAATCATGTGATAGTTGCCGGCGACTTTAATATTAATTTATTTAAGTCTTGTCCAAATTTAAGGGATTTAATAAATGAATTAGTTCATAACAGTTTACTCGCACGCTTTGAATTTCACTCGAGAAGGACTAGTTTAATTGATTATTTTATTGTATCGAATGCGGATCTGGTTACAGAAAAGGGACAATTTCAGTTTCCCGCTTTAAATTCTCACCATGCGTTGATATTTATTTCTTACAAAATTAGCACTAAGACCATTAATAACAGTATTAAAATAAGGGAGTATAGTAATTTTAATGGGGATAGCAGTGTTAGAGGTACGGCTAGAAATATGTGGAAGCAATTAAAGAAAGTTGGAGTTTCACGAAATTCTTCTATTAACGTGGAAGTGTTGAACGACTTTTTTCATAACCCATCAGAAATTTCATACAACATTGATGCATATGCAGTTTGTAATGCTTTCATGCAGGTTAAGTCAGATTCGATTGGACCTGATGGTCATTCGCTTAAGTTCCTTAAATTGATTCTACCGAATGTTTTGCACCATTTAACCCATAAATTAAATAGTATTTTGATTGCTTCACCTTTTCCATCATTGTGGAATTTTACCAATTTTACCTATTCCCAAAATAAAAAATCCGGTTAGTTTTACCGACTATCGTCCTATTTGTATAGTAACGGTTTGCTCTAAGGTTTTGGAAATTCTGATAAATCAAATGCTGTGCTACATAAATAGAGAAAGTTTGTGAGTATCAATCGGGTTTTAGGAAACGTCATAACACCACCACTCATATAGCGGATATTTTGCATTAAATACGACATGGTATGGACCAACACCGTCTAGTGTATAGATAAGTCTAGACTTTAGCAGAGCGTTTGAAGCAATCTCTCACGAAGTCATGCACAATAAGCTTTACATTATTTTAAAATTTTCTACAAATACTTGCAGGCTAATTCATTTATTACACACAGAGATCAATTTGTGATCAATGTTTTAGCAATACTTCATAGACCCTAACTACATCTCGGGGGGTACCTCAAGGAACAATTTTAGATCCGTTGTTATTCCCGCTGTATGTTAATGATGTTTTTTCATACCTAACCTGCTTGAGAATCTATATGTACGCAGATGACTTACAATTAGATGCTATCGCGGAATCGGAAGATGCTTTAGGAAGAAGTGCTAATGAGGATTTAAATAAGATTAAAACTTGGTGTGTTAGAAACAATATCGCTTGTAGTTTTGACGATTTATTAGTATAAAACTGTTATCACTATTTTACAAAATGAATAAGAATGCGTCTCCGCCTTATCTTGTTTCCAAATTGAATATTTCGCATTCAGCTGGGACTCACTCTTTACTCTGCCCACTTTTCAATACAATATTCATGAACAGATCTTTTGTAGTTCGGGTTACAAGATTGTGGAACACAATACTACCAAATACATAGTAATAGGAACTTTTCGTACTCTGCATCTAGGTTCAACAACTTAATTTTATCACATATCTAATACACGAAAACATAACTGATACGATGCCCTGGTCACTAGCTTGTCACTATTTTTTTTTTTGCCACTTTCTGGCAATTAGTAAACAAACCCTTATGCGTGATAGGGAAATATTTTATTATTCTTTTGTTTTATGCATTTGTATATTTGAGTGGTCCCACGTTATATGGACATTTTTCAAATTTTGATTTTGAGGAGAGGCAGAGTCCAGTTAGTTTCATTTCTATATAAAACTAATAAATGTGAAGTTTTGAACAATCGGATAAGAAAAGTAGCGCCGGAAATCGGTTGAAAATTTTAAGTGTGTTTATTTGGGGAAAATATGATATTTTTCAGATTTTACCAAAATTTCGTTCTATAGTTTAATTATACCCTCCACTCCAGTGTGCAGAGGGTATATATAAGTTTGTCATTCCGTTTGTAATAATTAGAAAAAAAAATCTGGACCCCATAAAATATATATATATTTGTGATCCTTATAACAAGCGGAGTTGATATAGCGATGTCCGTCTGTCCGTCTCTGAAAATCACGATGACGGCTTCAATCGGGTAACTAGGTTGCTCGTTGGTACAAAAAATGATTCACTAACATCCTGAAAAGTTTGCTATTTAAAACCGTCCTAATCGGTTTATCTGGTCCCGAGAATTGAACGGTGGAGTAAAAAAAGTCTTGAAAATATATGATTTGACTATGTTGTTCTTGTCACGATAACGTTCTCAATAGGACAGCTAGGGCGCCTGTTGTTAGTGAGAATGATACATCGACATCATGAGAAGGTTTCTGTTTTTTAAATCGTGACAATAGGTTTCACAGGTGCCGAGAAATCACTGAAAAGTTAAAAAAATATGATGTTTTCCTATATTGTTATTCTAAATTTTGTAATTTGTCACAGCTGTACTTGTTGTTTTTATGGTCGTTGTGGTAATAATATAAAAATTCCCCAATATCAACATTTTATGGGGTAATATTTAAGTTAGTTAATTAATAAAACAAACTATATAAAATCAATATCAATATTCTGCGATTTTTATAAGATCACAAAATATTACAAATTGATACATACATACTACTGTTGCAAATATCAAAATACTATAAATAACATTCATATATTCTGTATATGTATATCGATTATAAGCGCATATTAAAAATAATATAAATATAAATTATTTTATTTATACAAAATACTGCAATTTTTAGGGTTGCAAAAAATATTATGATTTTAAGGGTTCTATTTTTAGTACATACTTGCATTCAAAAGTAGTAGTGAAACCATAAAATTCTACCCTGTAAAAAATTGGTGTTTAAAAAAATTTTTTTTCTCAGATGATAATAATATAATATAGATGTCAATAATATTTAATTATAATCGTTTTTAAAATTTATTATTTAATGTTTGGCGCAGGCAAACGCCATTCCCGGACTACCGAGAATTTAATGCACGAGTTATTCCGCATTAGGAATAATCGCGGAGCTCAGCTCAATCAGAGTGCAATGATTAAGCCTCGCCCTGGGAAACATGTGTTCAGTTCATGCTTCCCTTTGCACAAACGCCATTTCCAACTACCAAAAATTGTAGGCACGAGCTATCCACATCAGAAATAGTCGCGGGCTCAACTCAATCAAAGTGCAATGATTAAGCTTCGCCCTGGGAAACATGTATTCATTCATTTCTTAGCACAAACCGAACTTCTTATGGCACATTAAAAATAAACTAATTGAGAAGTACAATTCATCATTACGCTGTTTTACAATACTATTTTCTTATTTTACTACTAGCTAGTAAACAAAGTGATCGTATCATTGTAAACGAAATAGAATTGAAATTGTGTGCAGATTTGTTTTACTTAAAAAACTGTTTCTACATATAGTGAATAAAATCCCAGTAAACATATTATGCAATAAGTGATCATGTGGAGTCTTTTTTGACTCCTTTGTGCTATTAAAACAGTCATAAATGCGCTCTTTTGCTGATCACAAAAAATTCTTTTGTTGGGAGGAAATATTACCTTACCCCCGACTCTTCTTGAGAACCTTTTTTATCCAATTTTCTGATTAATTTCGACTTATTTTTGATTCATATTGAATGTCATTTTTCTATAAATCACTTTTTAAGCGTAAGCAAAAATCATTTCTTAGTCATTTTCTAATACCGCATGTGATTAATCAGTTTTTAATCATCAAAAGTGCTCGAAGAAGACACAGTAAGATGATTATTGTTAAAACAATCTTCGAAATGATTACTGGGATATCGTATATTTTTGTTTACACACACATATACATAATGGCACCAGTAAGCCGAACTCTCTCATGAAACACATAGACGACAGCGGCTACACGACTACAGCCTGTCAAAAATAAAATACACACGTTTATATGAAAACAGCTACACGACTACATGACCACTTTTGCTGCTGTAGTCAACTTAGGCTAATTTCTGTTTTTGTTGGCTACAAAATAAAAATAGTGTTGACAATATAACAAAATATGTAAAAGATATTAGTGCTATGAAATATTTTATTTTGTTGAAAAAATTAATCGCAAAATGAAATGCTATAATAATTCTATTAATAAGTAAATTTATTTATTTATTTTTACGTTATAATAATGCATTATATATAAGTAATATATTTAAGACAATTTCATATAGAATCATACATGTTTTTATATATTAATAAAGTAAAAAAAATATGTAATTGGCACTACTGAAATAAAAATGATTTTGTATAAAAACAGCTGTTTATATTGTTGTTATATGTTGCTGTCGTTTTCAAAAAAATTAAGTAATTGACTACACGACTACAATTGCAGCCAGCAGCATTTGTATCAGTGTGTTTGCGTAGCCTCTGTCGTCTATGTGTTTCATGCATAAGTAACAATTTCATTTAGTCTTATGAAAGCTTTTGAACAAAGCAGATATACGTCGCATTGTTTTGTGAAATCTTACATTTTTTTTTAATAGGTACCAGTGATGCCAGGAGATTTTTACAGAAATCTCTACGCTAATGAAAAAAATCCCTTTTTTCCCTACGCCCACTTTTTTTCTCTACATTTTTCCCTACACTACTTTTTTCAATATTTAAAAACAAAAATTATTTTTAATTTGTTAATTTTCAATTTCAATAATGCAAAAATAACATAAAAGCGAAAAAAATATCATAAAAAATAAGATAAGAATATCATTAGAATTACATAAAAACAACATAAAAAACAACAGATATTATAAAAAAAATAGTTTTACTATTTTGTATAATTCATCCTTTATATGGCTAGATGTGTATTTAAAATTTACACAATTAATTAAAATGGCTTGCAAATGGGATCTTATAACGTAAACATAATTTTGGTTGTTGGTTTTACTTAGATCTGATTTATCGCAATTTAATATTTATTCACAGGCCTTGCATCTGTATTTAAAGTCGTCATCTTTGACCTGTTCCATCCCATTAGCTTCTCGTCTCTCAACTAACTTGAGTAAATCCTTTGTTATCTGTATTTCTTTGATGTGTTTTCAGCATCATCGAAAAACGAATCGGACATATTTCTAAAATCAATTATGTTTACATTTATAATATTTTAATATTCTTTTTATTTACAAACTTACTTAATATAATCGAAGACATCTACAAAGATGGCGTACTTTTGTACATATGTATTAAAAAAAATGCACAAAACAAGTAAACTGCACAAAAGTGTTTTTTACTTGTCATTCTTATTAAAGAAGCCACGTATTTACTTTCTCCATATTATAGAGTTATTACCAGATTTAAAAAAGATAGATATTTTTAATTTTAAAGTTTAAAATTGAAATGTATATAATATTAAGTTGTTAAAAAAAAAATTTTCCAAAAATCCCTACAATTCGACAAAAGTAAGAAATCTTTTGCATTAAACACATAGACGCAAATCCATTTATCGATGCGTTACAAATGGAATGACAAACTGATGTAATAAGATCGAAAAAATAAAACTGATTAACGCTAGTGCTTTTAATATATAAGCCATGGTCAAGTATTCCGAAAAAGATCCGAAATTTTAAATAATATTTTGTTTACTATCTTCTATTGACTTTAAAATTGTTAAACGTAAATGCTGAAAATTCAGAGTATTTGGTGTAATAAATTACTAAATTGATCAAATTGTTTACATTTTCAAATATTTTATCTAAATTTGTTACAAATAGTGCAAGAAAACCTAGGTGGAGGGTATCAAAGATTCGGCATAGCCGAATTTAACACTCTTACTTGTTTTTCCGATAAGTTGTTATACGAATAGGGATCAGTATTAAATTATATTTTCAAAATGTTAAAAAGCTTCAAAATGGAATAAAAACTCGTGAAGAAATAGCAAATGTCCCAAACCAATTTTGTGCCAAAAAAAACTAGGTCATGAAATTTGATGGCATTATTTTCAACTTTGAGAAACTCGTGAAGAAATAGCAAATGCCTCAAACCACTTGTGTGCAAAAAAAACAAGGTCATGAAATTTGATGGCATTTTTTTCAACTTTGAGAAATTGATTAAAGCCATATTTTTTTTTTTTGGTCTCTATACTTATAAGTACTCAGATATGAAGTATTGTTTTATTACCACGTTGTTAACCTATTGCGCATTGAGACAGAAAATGGGAAATTTTTTGGATAAAATTTTAAAAATTCCTTTTTCAAGTTTTAAAAAATTTTCTTAAACAAAATTTAAAAAAATGGAACGGGCACTTTAAGGTTTTGTTATATTCATGTTAAATTCATGTTAACTGTGTGAATTTTTGGGTAAATCTAGGATTCCTTTTGTGAAATATTCTTTATATGTAGTCCTTCGGTTTTCTACTTTTAAATGCTATATTTTATTTTAATAGCTTAGGGTTTCGGAAAATAATAATATGGCCCCATTAACCCCTTTGCAATTGGGGTCACATATGACCCCAAACTAATAAAAGGCAATATTATATTTAATTTATATATATTAAAATATATATATATTAAATTTTTGCGAATACAGTTGAATTTTTAAGAGCGTAACTTAAAATATTACAACTAAATATGTATGTCTTCCGTTCCTTAAATTTGGGATAAATCCGATAACGTTAACCCATTACTTGCCAAGGCCAGCTTTGGTTTTTAAGATATTTTTAAATAGGGATTACCGAAAACGAGTTTTTCTATTAACCTCGATGAAACCACTATTTAGAATTTAAGAAATATAATCGATAATTTTTTTATTTAACCCTTCAGTGCTGCTGGGATCAAAATTATCCATTGTGATATATCTCTTGTGCAATTGTTTGGTTATTGCTCGCGAATAAAACAACTTTTAATCAATTTTATTATAAAATTATATTATTTTTAAAACTATATGTTTCCAAATAAAATAAGAACATTCTTGAGCTATAACTCAACATTGTTAAATTAAACTTGATTTTGTGAAGGAAGGATGTTGTGTTTTTGTATGAATCTGCTACCTGGAGTAAAAACTGCTTTTACATGTACAGAATATTTCACAAAAATCCAATTTTTATCGAAATTCGGATATATCAAACACTTGTCAAAAAAATTCTGGCATATGGAGTTAAATTTCGCACAGTTAATCTCTAACATGTATTTAACAAAACCTTAAAGTGCGAGTTCCATTTTTTTAAATTTTGTTTAAGAAAATTTTTTAAAACTCGAAAAAGCAATTTTCAAAATTTTATCAAAAATTTCACATTTTCGGTCTCAATACGCAATAGGTTAACAACGTGGTACGAGTATTAAAACAATACTTCATATCTGAGTACTTATAAGTATCGAGACCAAAACAAAATTATGGCCTTAATCAATTTCTCAAAAGTGGTTTGGGGCATTTGTTATTTCTTCACGAGTTTTTATTCCCTTTTGAAGCTTTATAGCATTTTGAAAATATAATGTAATAATGATCCCTATTCGTATAACAACTTATCGGAAAAGTTAAACTATAGAACCAAATTTTGGTAAAATCTGAAAAAAAAATCATATTTTCTCCATATAAACACACTTGAAATTTTCAATCGATTTCCGGCGCGACTTTTCTTTATCCGATTGTCCCAAACTTCACATTTATTAGTTTTATATAGAAAAGAAATGGACCCCGCCTCTCCCCAAAATCGCATTTTAATTTTTAGCGACCACTTACGACGAGGGTTAATGTCTAGCTGTTAAAAGCCTCTTCTGAGCGTAGTGATAATTTGTACTGCAAAACTCCAGTGCTGCTTTTCTCGCACCGCATCCAACGAACTTGTTTCCACTCAATTTTTTCACCTGAAAAAGGTATAAGTTCGAAAAAATGTATACAAATTAACATATGAACAAGTATGAGAATTATAGTCTGTTTAGACCGACTATACGATACCCTATACCATGCGTTTAATTCCAACTAATTGGATATAGAAAATAACCATAAACCAAATTTGAGTAGCATTGTTATTAATTTTTTGGCTGCAATTTCATACCAGTTTAAAGATGTCGCTTTTTCATCCATCGTATCTTATCACGCTATGTGTGGTATAAATGCTGTGCCTAAATTTTCATTTTAAATACGGCTTTAAGTTACTTTAGATATTATACCGCCAGGTTTTGTGTGTGATAGCAATATTTTTATTTTTCCAGAATTCGAAAATAGATACTGTATGGACCATTATATCCTTTTAATCTATCGAAAGCACCAAGTTGGCATCACTGCTTTTGTGATGGTACACTTTAAAAAAATGTACGTTTGCTACTTTTTTATAATTCGGGGGTGCATATAAGGACTAGCCATTATGGTGTACTAACCAATTTGATTTTTAAATATACTCTTTTGTTGTCTCAATTGTACTTAAATATTTTTGTGAAATGTTACCATGTATAAAAAAGGTGGTTAAGTGCCGCAAACCTGAAGACAATTTATGTCTCTGAAATAAGGAAAAAAAAACAAACAACAACAGTTTTGTGTGGTACATTTTATAAATAATGCTATGATCTGAGAGTGGCCTTTTTAGGTAAATATAATTTTAGTAAATCCCAAATATGACCATAGCATTAGCATTTTGCATGAATATATTATAACAACAAAATACTTAATTGTCATTTTGGAAATTTTAAGGTGAAAATTATTGCGTTTTTTACACCCTTAAATTTAGATAGTATGTAAGAAACATTCGGATTATAAGGGTTGAAATGCTTTCTCATGTATTATTTTCCACATCGATTTGGAAAAAACTGTTAATTTTATCTTCTTAGAAAATTTAAAATTAGCATAGTCAATTTGCTATAAGAAGTTTAAAAAAAGGAAACGACAATATCGGAAGGACTAAAAATTTTACCAAAAAAGTTGCGGTACCCAAAATGAACAAAAAAAACTGTCTATGTGTACTAAAATTTGCATCTGTGGTATGGATATCATATTTATATATTTTCTCTCCTGCGGGAATCTTGTTTTTGTATCTTTGTTATTAAAAACACATTTTTGTATTAATATCATGCTATTGATTTATTTTTTCGTTTGTTTCATTATGAGCATTTTTTGCTGCTACATCCTGGTATAATGTATCGGCTACCGAAACGGCTTAATTAACAGTTTGTAAGCACAAGTGTAAAACGTGGAAATTAAATTGATTGCTGTGCAAAGTATAAACATTTAATACATTGGAAACATTCGTACAAAATATCTAAAATAGCATATATATTAATAAAAGTAATAAAATTCTAAATAAAGTTTTCAAGACCTAAATTATATATATACATATATAATTTATATATATATATATATAGTGGCACAAAATCTAATAGATATATTATTATTTAGGAGAAACAATCTTAGCCACATATAAATAAAAACATAAACGTCCATCGTATTTGAGGTAAACTAAAGCTCTAAAACACGGGAATTAGAAACTTTGATTTCTGTTCTGTTGTTTGACTCACCATCAACATTTATTTCAGAGAAACAAATTGCAAAAGAACATATATATGTATTTTTTCAAATTAAATTATTTAATAAAATTCAATTTTTATTAACAAACTAGCTGACCCGGCAAACGTTGTTTTGACATATAACTTTTTTCTAGTTAAGGTTTATTGTTAATTAAAAAAATAGCGAATGTATTGTAAGTGTGTGGGTGGGATCTATGAATGGGTGGGATCGACGGTGACTACAAAAACATCATTTGGCCATTTTTGTGTGTCGCGATTTTCGGTTTTGGTGATTTTTGCTTTTGGCGATTTTTGCATTTGGCGATTCCGCAAATATCTTCTACGACTAATCACTTTGGCAATTAATGTACTTGTCAAAAATTGCAAGAGTGTCGCTTTCATATATACATATTTACTAGAGCGACTCGCCAAAAAAGTGGCCCCATGAAATCTACATTGTTTTATAACGATTTCCAAAATATTTCTGGTCTAGCGTTAACCCATTCCGAGCTGGATCGTTTTTAAGAAAGGTATATTTTTTAGTTTTTGAAGATATTTTAATTTTTTTCCAAGTCAACATACCCAATATGGGTATCACATGATAGGTTTCTTCAAGACGCATTTAACGGTATATAGAAGATGTCCAAGCATGTCCTAACTGTTGTCATATTCAATAAAATATGTAATTTTTATACCCTATACCACAATGTGGTTTGGGTATAATGACTTTGTGCTGCTGTTTGTAACTACCAAAAATATATGACCTAGACCCATCTTTTGTTATACCGATCGACCCAAAATCACTTTCTGAGTCGATTTAGCGATGTCCGTCCGTCCGTCCGTCAGTCCGTCCTTGTGTCCATGTAAACTTTGTAATCAAACTACAGGTCGCAAATATGAGTATATTTTGATTAAATTTGGTATATAAGCTTTTATCGGCCATAGGATGAACGCTATTGAAATTGGTGAAATCCGGTCCATGTTCACCTAGTCCTGCATACATATGACCCCTATGAAATCGACATAAATTGCCATAAGATCCAAATTATCATATAGATCTCAGTCAAATTGGGTTTGTATGTGTTTATTATATCCACTAATCAGCAGTCCAAAAATAATCCCTATAAGACCATTCTTAGTCAAAGGCCCCATATAGAGCTCCCCATCTTGAATTAAATCTACCAAAAAACAAAAATATTGCAAAAATTTTTCTCAAATGTAGTTTGTATATATTTTTTCAAAATATAAGTGACTTTACCAAAAATGGTCAGGATCGGTTCTTTTTTCGACCTAGTCCCCATATAAATATAGCACCCGATATGAACGTTTTCATTTGGTTTATGCTTCTTTTCTATATCCAATTAGTTGGACCGAAGAGATAGGGTTTCTACACCATGGTATAGGGTATCGTATAGTCGGTCTAGACCGACTATAATTTTCTTACTTGTTTGTATTAAAATGAGTCGATTAGAAAATCAAATAAACATATTTTTAAACATTACTTGATTGAAAATAACATAAATTTATATATTTTTCCTTAATATGTACTAGTTCGCGTTTCAACCAAAATCTAATGGCGTGGAACAATGTGGTTAAAAATAGGCAATATGGATATCAAATTTTTTCTTTTCTCAAGTACATTTCAGTTCTTTGAAAAAAAAATGCAATTTTGCTTATTTAATACATTTTTTACGGTGCTACAGAATAAATTTAAACAAGAATGTGGAGTTTATTAAATTTAGAAGTGAATTTAGTTTCTAAATGACACTATTGTAAATTTCAGACTAAAAGAAGAAAAACAAGTAAGAGTGTTAAATTCGGCTGTGCCGAATCTTTGATACCCTCCACCTCGGTTTGAGTCTTGATAATAAATGTAAATGAAAAAGTAAACAATTTGTTAAACTTAATACCAAATTATTTCAGCAAATTCTTTGGGTTGGTTTTCTTCTTTTCTATTATTTCGGATATATTTCGGTGTTTGCTTTTTGGTCATCGTGGTTGCTGATCGGCATGCATTTTGGTTATATACCTATATGCATGCGTTTCCGGTTATATGACATAACTTCTCGTTTAATTTAGTTTTTGCTAATTAAATAGCTCGCCCTAACCTCCATTGCAAAGGTAATGGTTGTGTAGAGTGGCTATATGCATTAAATCGTGCTAATTGGAGATGGCTGTATAGTTTCTTTTAACTGGTCAAATATTTCTTCATTGTGGCCATATAGGTCGGATGGAGTAACAAAATAATAACCAAAAAAAAAGCTCTCTCAACTTTTTTTTAAAATCTCGGGCCCTAATCGACCGATTTGGACGATTTTAAATAGCAAACTTCTCATGATGTTAGTGAATCATTTTTATGTCAACGAGTACCCTAGCTGCCGGATTGATGCCGTCGTCGTGATTTCCACAGACGGACAGACGGACATCGCTATATCAACTCCGGTTGTTATAAGGATCACAAATATATAAATTTTATGGGGTCCAAAATTTTTTTTCTAATTATTACAAACGGAATGACAAACTGGAGTGGAGGGTATAACAACTCTACAACAGCAACAATGACAGTCATATGTTTTTCAAATAGGAAAAAACTGTTTATGTGTTAGTTTCGGTCATTCCCCAGTATGCATTGAAATATTATTTCTCCAATGTTGGAGAAAAGTTAAGTTCTTAAATTGATGTCAAATGTAATTCTCAACTTGGGTTGAACAATTTTTCTCCTTGTTTGCTTTCAACTTGACATCAAGTTGAGACTTAACATTTTTTCCAATCTTTGAGAAACATTTTTACTCTCAATTGGATATCCAACACTTTTCTCCACTTGAGACCAAACATTTTTTCAACTTGAATACGATTTGTGTTAAGTCTGAGATATTATTTAAATATGTCATAAATAATAAATTATATTAAAAAATGCCAAAAAAGTACAAATAAATCATTGATATATTTTTAATTATTTCTGCCTTTTGTCGAATTTTTCAAAAAATGTACAACTAATTAATTCATTTATTTTTAATTCTAGATTTTAAAAAATGTACATAATATGTACATTTAATGTTAAATATGTACATAGTAATGTTAAATATATAATGAAATTAAATTGAAACATTAAAATAAGTACATTGTTTTCATTTCTAAAATTAGTATAATATTTTTTAATATGGCAATTCCGTACCTTCCATTTGATACCGATTGGAAATATTTCTTTGCTATCAAGTTGAGAATCAAAAATTTCTCAATTTGATAACTATGAAAATCGCCATATAAAAATGTGCCTTTTAAGTTGAGAAGACTATATTCGAACTATTGAGGGCATTTGAGAATTAACGCTGGAGATTTGAGAAATGTATTTGATCTCAAATGCACCTCAAGTTGATAGCAAACAAAAATGTTTATTGGGACATTTATTGTAGGGTCGTTTGCACACACACAAAAAATAGAAAATAAATTGTCAATAAGCAAAGCAAGTGGCTTCGAAATTCGATGATGCCAGTTAATCATTTTTTGTTCACGCGGAATTTATAATTGGAGGAATTTTTTTCTCGAGAAATGTATTTTCCGTGAGAAAGAAATTCCTTGAGAATATTCATAATTGGGATGAATAACTTTTAATTGGAACTTTTTAGTCAGAATAAATCATAATTCTAGTTAGATATTGGTTAATATTTAATAAAAAGAAATATTGTGGTGGCATCTACGCAATTATTGAGGCAGTCACGGAAAAATTAAATGCAAGTCTGTTTTTTTTAATATAACAAAAATGGATTTTCCCTTTAACAAAATATGGCAGAATTCTTTATAAATGAAATGCAAAATGGAAAATCAATTTTGTGCTAATTCTTAACAAAATTAATAATATATATATATGTATTATTATATTTATTAATATTTGTAATTTTATTTGACATAATTTCACACACAGTTTTACAGATCAACTGTTTTAATTAGAAAAAATATTGTGGTGGCATCTACGCAATTATTGAGGCAGTCACGGAAAAATTAAATGCAAGTCTGTTTTTTTTAATATAACAAAAATGGATTTTCCCTTTAACAAAATATGGCAGAATTCTTTATAAATGAAATGCAAAATGGAAAATCAATTTTGTGCTAATTCTTAACAAAATTAATAAAATATATATATATGTATTATTATATTTATTAAAGGTGCTATTACATGATGTGTTTTTTACATATGTACTGTCAAATTTTCCCACAACAAAAGTTGTAAACATCGTGTGATACATATAAAACATTGTTTATGTACAATACATGAGAAAAGTCACATGTACATTTTTCAATTAGAACAGGTTCTATTTTTGCATGACAAACAAGTGAAAATACAACACTGCTTGTGGCGAAAGAAAAACAGAGTACATTTTAAAGATTAATATTGAAAGAAAAATAAATTGTTTAGTATTAATTAACAATTAAAAAATACATAACCTTTTTTTTAACAAAAAATTTTTGTAAATTCACAAATTAAATCAGCTGTTGTTTACATTTAGAGGTTATGTCATACGGAAATACATACGCACGTGTGATAGCAAAAATTATGAATCGTATGTAAGAAGACAATTTTGGCAGACATGAAGAATTTCATATGGATAAAAAAAGTGACAGTACATATGTAAAAAACATTTCGTGTAATAGCACCTTAATATTTGTAATTTTATTTGACACAATTTCACACACAGTTTTACAGATCAACTGTTTTCAACTGATTTAGAAGTTTTCTGTTTTTGAAACAGTAGTGCCAATTTGTAACATTTTGTGATGTAATGAAAATCGCAGAATAATAAGTTAATACACAATAAAAAATATTAAATTTTTAAGTTTTATATACATATTGCAATAAAAAAAACTTTGGTAAATTTACATTGAAGATGGTCAGAAATGAATGAGAAAAATATATAGACATTTTAGAAAAGCACATTTAATGTTAAACTTTATGCACAAAATATATGGGTTTTTGTTGTTTCGAATTTAACTGTGGCTCTAAGTGAAAAGTTTTAGACCGATCGTATACTACATCTTGAGGATCCTCACCTAATATTTTCAAATATTTTAAATTCTTTTTAACTCATTTAACCTCATTACGAAAATAGTAAAACAGTAAATATGGAAAATCCACGCACCTCAAAAAATTGTTTTCTATGAAATAAATTAAAGACATTTCATATTATACAATTTTCTTTCAAAAATGTATCAATTATTGCAAATTTGAAATTTGACATATAGTATTTGTACATATATTTGTATAGATTTCGCAGTATGAAAAGAACTATTATTTCTTTATTTAGAATATATGTAAGTATTGCTCGCAAAAAAATGCAACATCATGAATGAAACACATAGACGACTGCTGGCAGCAGCATTTGTAGTCGTATAGTCAGCTACTTGATTTTTCTGAATACGACAGCAACATATAATACAAATGCATTTTTATTTAAATATACAATTACTTTTACTTATTTAAAATGCATTAGTACAACGTAAAAATAAATAAATTAGTTTAACGCCTTTTGATTATTAATGGAATTATAGCCTTTCATTTTGCGATTTTTTTTTTAAACAAAATAAAATATTTCATAGCACTAACTTCTTTTACATATTTTGTTATATTGTCAACACTATTTTTGTTTTGTAGCCAACAAAACACACTTGCGGTTTTTTTTTTATTTGAAGAACATATGACTGCCATTGTTGATGTTGTAGAGTTGTTTTTTTTTTTTTGATTTTGTTTCGTTAACTCTTTTGTATTAAAGCACCTCCAATATATGTATCCATTTTAGTTTGCAAATTCAGTATATTTATAATTTATTACTTACAGCAAAAAATAATAGAAACAATTTTATCAGTTATGCTTACGAAACTATATAAATAGACTTGAAGTTGGCTCCAAAAGCAGTAGCCTGTGTAAAGAACAAGTTAGCGACATGTAACTGTTACGTAACGTGTCAGCCTTTTTTTCACATGAAAAGTATTGGGACGTTCCGGTTACGTTCGGTAACTGTTTTAAATGATTTTCATGTAAAAAAAAAACAACTGACTCGTTACGGTTACGGTTAGAAAACATTGACCTTTTATATGTATTATAATGCTATGAATGCATTTATTTTTATTTTATTTTATTTATATATTCTTTTTTTTTTGTATTGTATATTATTTTTTTTTATTATTATTACTATTTCATTTAATTATTTTTTTCTTTAAATAAATTAATACATAAAAATTTGTTTTTTAAATTATTGGTGAACTTTTACTCCCTTTATTTACTGCCTTTATATTAACTGGTAGTGTCTGCTTGTCGACAAAATTTTGGATCGATTTTTAGCCCCTTTCCCGTGAGCCAATCGATCTGAAATTTTGCATGCAGGCTCGTGGCAATGACAGAAATGATCTAACAAATTTTTTTAGTGATGCCAAAACAATGGAAACTTTTAAAATTTTCTACCAGAGTTCACAAAAAAATGTACAAAGGGTTTATTTTTATTATATTATTACCACAACGACCACAAAAACAACAAGTCCAGCTATGACAACAATGCAACATTTAGAATAACAACAGGAACAATATGGAAACATCATGTTTTTCATTTTTTTTTTTAATTTTTCATAGATTTACCTGGACCTGTTCCACCGATTTTAATGATTTTTGAAGTAGAAATCTTCCCATGAATTTGGTGAATCATTCTCACTAAAAATTATCACCCTAGCTATCCTATTGAGGGCGTGATCGTGACAAGAACAACATAGAAAATTATATTTTTTCAAGACTTTTTTTAGTTCTTCATTCAAATCACGGGCCCTAACCGACCGATTTGGACGATTTTAAATAGCAAACTTTTCAGGATGTTAATGAATCATTTTTTATGCCAACGAGCATCCTAGCTGCCCGATTGATGCCGTCATCGTGATTTCCACAGACGGACAGACGGACAGACGGACATCGCTATATCAACTCCGGTTGTTATAACGATCACAAATATATATATTTTATGGGGTCCAAATTTTTTTTTCTAATTATTACAAACGGAATGACAAACTTATATATACCCTCTGCACACTGGAGTGGAGGGTATAAAAAAAGCGAGACGTTTTCTTGAATGCCATGCTTGCTTCGCGTTTAAACAATTAATTATTCCAACTACGTATATTCTTATTGTAATTTAATTGATATTCTATCTACCTCCAAATTGAAATTTTGCTTAAAACTGGTTTTGAGCCTTACTCTATATTTCCAAAATCTCATATATTATTATTTTAAAATAATATATATAATAATTGCGCACTTCGTTGGTAATTAAGTTTTATCTAATTTTTGAGCAGAAAACATTTTTGTAGCCATTTTTCGAAAGGAAATTTATTTTTAAAATAATTTAATTATATTATTTTAATCTTTGTCAAACTCAAGTGTCTCAAAATAAGTACTTGGTGCATAAATTAATTTTGAAGCTTTGGATGACATAAAGTTTATACAAGTAGAAAATAAATAAATTTGTGTTATTTTGTTGTATTCCATTTTCGATCGGATGTAAGTGGTATAGATTTTAAGGAGATCAGAGGGAGTGAAGTATTTTTAGCACCGTTTTAGAAAATCAAGACGATTGAATGCTTCTTTCGACACTTGAAAAACATGCTCATTCCAACGAACATCACATTGAATTCTTATGTCTAGAACATGAAGAGTATCTGAGATTGTTAACAGGTCTTGATTGAGTGTGCCATTCATTGTCCGCCTTTTGCCCCCCAACCTCCAAGAGGCTTGGCCTACAATTAAAGGAAAATGGATGACAAATGCTGCCGTCATCTGCGAAAGAGTATATTAAAAGTTTGACCAAGAAGGTCGTTCAGAAAGATAAGGAAAAGAGAAGGAGAAAGAACGGAACCTTGGGGTACCCCTGAATTAAGCTGAAACTCATTAGATGGGACCCCATCAATAACAACACGTATTGTTCGGTCTCTGAGAAAACTCGATATAAAATAAAAGAAGTCATTACCGACCCCAAATGCAATAAGGTTTGATATCAATACACCATGCCACACACGATCAATGCCCTGGAAATATATAGAGCAAAAACTATACTTTCGCCAAAATTGCGAATGGATCGACTCCAGCGCACAGAAAGTAGAGCTAACAGGTGTCCCGTGGATCGATTTCTACGGAAGCCTACTGTTGATCATTAAGAATTTAGTTTGCCTCTAGGTAGTTCACAAGATGGAAATTGATCATGCTCAACTCATTTTAAAACAAAAACCATCAAAAATTACATGTTTTTTTGAATACCACTACAGTTAGCACATGCTTGGACATGTTCTATACACCGTTGAACGCGTCTTGAAAAAACCTATCATGTCATACCCGTATTGGATATGTTGATCTGGAAAAAATTAAAATATTTTCAAAAAAACTAAAAAATATACCTTTTCTAATAACGGATTGGGTTAACGCTAGACCAGAAATATTTCGGGAATCGTTATAAAACAAACCAAGTTAGATCTCTAGAGGAGCATTTTTTTTTACTTTTTCCTCTCCATACAGACTGAGTCGCTCTAATATTTGTATTTTTATTCGTGTAGGTGGTATCACGCCAATTATAGATAAAATAAAATACACAAAGAAAATTGTGATATATCTATCTTAAAAATATTTAAAATACAATTAGGGCTAAGCAACGCAGACAAAAATGCTTACGTTGCTGTCTGGCAAAGTGTGGGAATAAAACAGAAATATAATACAAAAAATGTTGCGATACAAAAATGCAATAAGATTCTAAATGGTCACTACACTTTGCCAGCCGTTACAATTAGTTGTGGAGGGGATACGTAACTTCTCCCCCTTTTGAATGAAGGCTCTCCTGAGTCTTCTATATTTATACCCTATACCACTATGTGGTTTGGGTATAATGACTTTGTGCTGCTGTTTGTAACAACCAAAAATATTTGACCTAGACCCATCTTTAATTATACCGATCGAATCAGAAACACTTTCTGAGTTGATTTAACAATGTCCGTCCGTCCGTCCGTCCGTCTGTGTGTCCATGTAAAGCTTGTAATCAAACTGCAGGTCGCAAATATGAATATATTTTGATGAAATTTGGTATATAAGCTTTTATCGGCCATGGGATGAACGCTATTGAAATTGATGAGAATCGGTCCATGTTCAGACCTAGCCCCCATACAAATTACTCATATGAAATCGACATAAATTGCCATAAGATCCAAATTGTCATATAGATCTTACTCAAATTGGGTTTGTATGCGTTCATTACATCCACTTATGAGTAGTTCAAAAATGATCCCTTTGACCCCATATAGAGCTGCTTCCCGATCTTCAGTTAAATCTATTAAAAAACAAATATATTGCACTGATTCTTCTCAAATTTTGTTTGTACATATTTTTGCAAAATACAAGAGACTTTACCAAACATGATCAGGATCGGTCCATTTTTGGACCTAGCCCCTTTATAGATATAGCATCCGATATGAACTTTTTTATATCTGCAGCCAAAAAAATTAATAAAAATCCCACTCAAATTTGGTTTTTGCTTATTTTCTATGTCCAGTTAGTTGGGCCTAAGAGATAGGGTTTCTAAACGCATGGTATAGGGTATCGTATAGTCGGTCTAGACCGACTATAATTTTCTTACTTGTTTTATTATTATTCATTTGATTCGGTTTTTATTTTTAATTGTTTTATTAACAATTTCCTTTTTTTTTTCATTTCTTAAATTATATATTCTAAAGACAATAATCTTTTTTTCTTTTTTTTTTTGTGATATATGATTAATAAAAAAAAATATTTTATTTTGAGTATTTGGCGATTATTTCACTTATCTGGGGCGAAGGGTTCAAAACTTCTCTTTCCCTAATTTGCAAATTTTCCTGGACTCTTTCTTGTCTAATATTTACTTTTACATTATTTTTCTTAGTTAGACAATATAAAATGAGGAACAGAGCAAAAATTACAGATACAAGTGTCAAACTTATCCCATACGACACATTTCTGTGGAATTTTAGTTCTTTTATTTCCTTAATATTTTCAAAATGTTCAGTGGCAATGTTTTTGAATTTAAAATCTATATTTGTTACATCTAATTTGTTGTTGTTTGGATAAAAATATTTTTCCTTGTACAGAACTTTTTTATTTGAAAAACTTTCGTTAAGCATAGAAATATTACAATTGTTGAAAATAATCAAAAAATTGCCTGTAAGATTAAATTTTCTATCGTCACAATCTTGATCGACTTTTACATAATTAGAGTTTTTAACAATAAGGGTTTCTTCGTCTATATTAACTATTTCCGTTTCATTGTTATATATAAATTTACAATTATTAAAAAAAATACAATTTTTGCTTTTCTTCAAGGTTCTTATTGCTACGTTATCTTTGTAAATTAAATTCTGGCCGTTAATATCTACTATATATTGGTCTTCTGAATCTATTTCTAGGCTATTTTTATTGGGGATTCTAGTAATTAGTTTTAGTTCAGTTCTTATAAAAGTTTTTGGGATTTGTATTGCTACAATGATAGCCTGGTCACTAAATGTCATAATTCCTACCTTTAACATTTTTAACTTATAAAAATCTATTTCAAAGTCATTTATTTCCTGCGGAGAAAATATACTGGGATGAATTATGTTATTTTTTGCTGACACAATGTTATCCTGGATCTGATCTAATTTGTGTTCCAAATTCTTAAGCTTTGCTAATTGATCCAGAAAGAAAAATCTTGAAATATACTCATTGTTGTCCATTTTAATTTTTCCGAAATAGTTTAATATTTTTTTCCTGTCGTCTTCTAACGCGGATTTTAAATACCCCAGAGATTTATTAAAAGAATCATTAACGATTATTTGTTTATTTAATGTTTCTATAGCCTTATGGGAATTCTGATCAGTGACTGACAAATGGTCATATATTTCCCGTCTATCCTCATCATCCATAGTTCCAAACACCCATTTATATACCCTTCCTCCAAAATTGAACAATCCTCTCCTTTTCCTATTGTCTTTTGGTATTATAGTTTTTATTTTTGATTTCAAAAGTTGTACCTCATTTTCAAGTACATTTCGGTTATTTATATCTAAAGTTTCTATATTTTTCTCTATAGTATCTAGTATGTTTCTCACCTCACCAATATCTATAACGTGGA
Source organism: Cordilura impudica (assembly GCA_963682025.1). NCBI lineage: Eukaryota > Metazoa > Arthropoda > Insecta > Diptera > Scathophagidae > Cordilura > Cordilura impudica. Next base: position 43,264,808 of record OY821522.1, read on the forward strand.
CTATTGTTATAGTTTCGTTTACGATGTCGACTTCTCGCTTTTTTATTTCGACAAATCCATTTTCCTCGGAAATCTTATTAACTTGCAGAGTTGCTCGACTCAGCTGCGTCAGGGACATTAGCAGTAGTGTTATTATGAGAATCTGAAAATTTCGAAGGTCTTTTAATATTAGAAACATGAACATTTTCCAATTTTTGTTTCCTAAACTTAGGTTGTTCCTTGTGCCTTACGTTTCGGTAATTCTTTATGTAACCTTCTTTCCTATTTTCTACGTAGTTTTCCCTAGATTCATTTCTTCTTTGAATCATTTTGCATTTTCTAATCTTTCCTTTATAATGCTATGATTGATCAATTTATTCTGCACATCTAAGGGACTACATTTTATCGTGCTATGATAGTTACTATTGTACAGTTTTATCGCCTTATTAATTTGGGTATTTATCGGAAGTTTTTCCTCTAAATTAAAGACTCTGATTTTCTCTGTGATCGTACTATTGAATCTTTCAATATCCGAATTTCCGGTATGGCTATTCGGTTTTTGTAAAATGATATTGAATTCCCTCCTGATCAAGGAAATTCATTACATTTGCGTTATTGAATTCATTGTCTAGTACAAATTTAGTAACATTGCCCTTAATGGCCAAAAATGCCCGAATCTTCCCAACTAGGGTTTGACTATTTCTGTCGTGCAAATAAAATGAAACTACATGTTTTGAAAATTTGTCAATGAAAATTATGAATGAATGTTTACTGTTGACATAAGTATCAACATGAATTATTTCATTCGTTGTGGAAGGGGTTTCAGTTAATCTGAATTTATTTTTAATTGGGTTTCTGTCGTATTTTGCTGATGAGCAAATATGACAGTTGTTTATTATCTTGTGAATTGATAATTTTAGATGCGGGTTGTATACTTTATGTTTGATATTTTCGTATGTAGCTATAATACCAGAATGTCCGCTCTCATACTTATGGAATAATGCTATTTGCCTATTCAGCTCATTGTCATCGTCTATATCTTTAGCAAAGTAGGAACACTTAACAAATTTAAATTTTTCTTTATCGGGAAATTCTTCAATCAATTGCAACTGAACCTTATAATATTCATGATCAGTCACCTCCGAATATATTCCTATTTTTCCTTTAATGATTTCTCTCCTTAGAATATTAGACACGTTCTCGTTTTCAATGTCGTTTCTATCTATATAAATTCGTTTATTACCAAAAACTGTTATCGTGTCCGTTTCCTTATTCTCCACTACAATAATTTGAATTTTAAAACGATTGACTACAGTATCCAAAATTGGAATACCATCATTAAAGTCTTCCTCTTGAGAGTGTATCGTTTGAACATCCATAGAATCTCCGTCATTACTTGTGTCTCCATTATGTATAAAATCTTCGTTAAATATTTCTGCTAAATTTATCTCATTTGTCTCCGCATTAATTCTACTTAGAAAGTCTGCAATATAGTTACACTTTCCTTTTATATATTCTATTTTAAAATTATATTCGCCTAATTCAATAAGGTATCTCTGTAGCCTTGGGCTTATATCCCTGCCCGAATATTTGCTCATAAGCCACTTCAGGGGTTGGTGATCGCTTTCCAAGTCAAATTCTTGTCCGTATATATATGGCCTAAAGTATTTAACACCCCAAACTATTGCCAACAATTCCTTTTCAATTGTTGCATAGTTTGTTTCGTGTTTGTTAAGCGTTCGCGAAGCATATGCAACTGGGTGACGATCTTGAGTTAAGACAGCTCCAATTGCATTATTGCTTGCATCGGTGACAATTCTGAAACGCTTAGAAAAATTTGGATATCTTAATACGGGAGAATTTGTTATGAGCTCCTTAAGTTTTTCGAAGGCTACTATGTAGTTAGGGTCATTTTTATTTACCTTTCCGTTCTTCTTTAGATACCTAATCATTGGATATGCTATTTTAGCGTAATTATGGATGAATTTTCGATAAAATCCGGTCATTCCTAAAAATGACTTAATTTGCTTTTCGGTATCTGGAAGCTTAAGCTTCTGTATTATAGAGATTTTGTTAGGATCTGGTTTTACACCACAAGTTGTTAGTACATGACCCAGAAATTGCGTTTCCTTTTTGAGGAAATCACATTTATTTATTTGTATCTTTAGTTTGGCATTTCTCAAGGTTCTAAGTATATCCTTGATGTTATTAATATGTTCCATTAAGGATGAACTAAATATTAGTATGTCGTCCATATAAACAACACATGTCTTATTTATAAAATTTCTAAGTAGCGAATTCATCAATCTCTGAAAGGTTGATGGTGCATTTTTGAGGCCAAAGGGCATTCGTATAAACTCATAGTGCCCAAAAGGAGTAGAAAAGGCCGTTTTTTTTCTATCCTCTTCCCTAAGAAGTATCTGATGGAAACCCTTAGCTAGGTCTATGGTCGAAAAATATTGTGCTTTACCCAGCTTATCTAATAGTCCATTTAAGTTAGGTATAGGATATTTGTCCTCTATCGTATGCTCATTCAGTTTTCGATAGTCAATTACTATTCTCCATTGTTTCTCCCCAGAATTATCGTTCTTTTTGGGAACAATCCACAAAGGGCTATTATAAGCAGAATTGCTCTCACGGATAATATTTTGTTTCAACATTTCATTTATTTGCTTTTCTATTTCACCTTCATGGATTTGAGGGTACCGATATATTTTCGAATATAAGGGTTTGTCAGTGTTAGTAATTATTTGATGTTCTATTTCAGTTGTAGCTGAAAGATTATCTCCCTCGAAATAAAATAGATCTTTAAATTCAGTAAGAAGATTTGTTATCGTTCCAGTCTCTTCTTCATTCAAATGGCTAAAATCAAGCTTGTTTAAAACATTTTCTTTCAAAATTGGTTCGAGTAAACCTATGTTCTCTATATGAAAAGGGTAGTGCATCTCTTCGAAAAGGAATTTATCACCCAAAATTTCCACATAACCATGTTCGTTATTTATTCTCGCCTTAAGGGGTATCAAAAAATCTTGTCCGATTATAGCATCATATTTATCATTCTGAAAGTCAATTACTTTCCAACTAAGCGTTCCGCTACAATTAAAGTCTTTTGGAAAAGGTGTTACTATTTGAAAATGTATTTCATCAATTCCGTTTATCGTTCGATATTTAATAGGTTTTTTAAGTTTTTGTTCCGGGTAATTTTCAACTAATTTATTCCGCTTAACAATGCTCGTTGTTGAGCCAGTATCTATAAGGCATTTAATTCTTTGCCTACCTATAGTAATTATTATTATGGGCAGTTTAGATTTGGAGGCATTGTCAAAAAATTTACCTCGTTTTCCTCGACATTACTAATGTCCATCATGGTGCCGTTATTGTAATCGTTTGTAACGTGCCCTACACTTTCTCCGCGATCAACGCTCATGTGTGAAGTACGAGTCCTATTTGAACTTGTCCCTTGTCGATTATTATTGTTGTAATAACTTCCGCTGTTGTTGCCATTATTGCGGTTATAGTTATTATTGTACCGGTTATTATTACTGTTATTATTATTATTGTTCTTGTTATTACTAGTATTATTATTATCATAACTATTATTATTATTATAATTATTATTGTTCTTATTATTATTATTGCTGTTATTTTTATTATTATTATAATTTTTATTGCTATTGTAATTATTATTACCACTATTATTATTGTTCTTATTATTACTATTGTAATTATTATTGTTACCGCTATTATTATTGTTCTCTGGTCTCCGTTTATATTGCAAATTAACTCTATGGTCAAAAGCTATGGCCCTAGTATCATGTAATAATTTTAATTTCGTATATTTGGCAATTATATCGGTCATTGTTTCATGTTCACCTATATGTGCCCTTATTGGTCAATCTATTTTTTCCAACAATATGTCCACCAAATCCCTATCAACGTTTTCTGGTCTATATATGCCAGGTTTAAATGGATCAGCTAAATAAATATCATTTACCTCGTATTTACATCTCTCAAAATAACTAAATAATTCGCTTAAATTTCTTACTTTTATAGTCCTGCAAGAATTGAAGACCTCCGCATAAGTCCTTTTCGGGCTGAACTCCTGTAGAATTTTGGCTTTCATCTCCTCCCAGGTAGCATTGATTTGTAACTCCCTCACTCTTCGGCCAGCGTTCCCAAGAACCTTTTCGTTTGCAACAATTTTAACGCAAAACTTAATAAGATCGTGGTTATTTCCACAAATAGTGAGGTTTGTCTCCACGGCATTTATAAATGATCTGCAATTGTGGTTCTCCTCAAGTGGCTTAAGACGCCGAAATTGTTCGATGACGTCCTTGGCCGACATATTAAATAAAAATTGTTGATGCTGCTGTTGTACCTGTTGTAGTTGCTGTTGTTGTTGATCATATTGTAGCTGCTGTTGTTGTTGAGCTTGTTGTATTTGCTGTTGTTGTTGATCCTGTTGTAGTTGCTGTTGTAAATTGATTTGTTGTTGTTGTTCCAGCTGTTGCTGTTGTTGATTTATTTTCAACTCCTGTTGTTTTAGAACCATTTCAAGTTCTACTATTCTTTGCTGCAAATGTTCTGCCATGTTTTTTTCGTTTAGTTTGCGATGTGAGTCGAAAGTATTATTTCGTTTGTTGTTCATAAAAATTTGGTCTCTTATCGTTGTTGTTTATTAATTTTTTACTTTTCAATTTTGGTTTTTGGTTTTTTTTTTGTTTAATATATTTTTTATTTTACAATTTTCTGGTTTTTAATGTTATTTAATTCATTAATTTCTTTTTATTTATTTTTTGTTTTTAATCTTAATGGTACTTATTTAATTGTTTTTACGTTCACTTAGTCCTATTTTTTTTTTTTTTTGGTTCTTTTCACTTATTCTTTGGAATAAGTTACTTACGACTGCGCCAATTATAGATAAAATAAAATACACAAAGAAAATTGTGATATATCTATCTTTATTTAAATGAATCTTAAGACTGAGGCTTAAAAATATTTAAAATACAATTAGGGCTAAGCAACGCAGACAAAAATGCTTACGTTGCTGTCTGGCAAAGTGTGGGAATAAAACAGAAATATAATACAAAAAATGTTGCGATACAAAAATGCAATAAGATTCTAAATGGTCACTACACTTTGCCAGCCGTTACAATTAGTTGTGGAGGGGATACGTAACTCGCCCGCTATTCATATCCAGCCCATTTTTTGTCCGATTACTCTCATTAATATATGAAGGACTGATGTAAATCCTTTCCCTTTTATAGCAGGCCAGTTATATGATATTATATATTCCCTTTGTATGGGCGGTGCTCCGATGACGCCGATTTTGTGTTCGACTAATCACATGAATAACTTATGGGCTCACGCAAGGTCCTAAGGCTCTCCTTATTACAGAACTCCAGATATATGACATTTAATATTTTTTTTTGTATAGGAGGTGCCTTGATCTGATCCCGTCCATTTTTTATCTGACTAATCACATTAATATCTAATGTACTCGTACATAGAGTCAAGGCTTTCCCTTTTATAGTACTCCAGTTATAAGATTTTATATAATTACTTTGTGTGGGTAATGCCAATGGTTCGATCACGCCCATTATTTATTCGACTAATCACATGACTAACTTATGGGCTCACGCAATGTCCCAAGGCTCTCACTATTACAGCACTCTAGATATATGACATTTATTATTAACTTTGTATGGGGGTGCCGCGACCAGTGCTCCGATCCCGCCCATTTTAATCCGTCACCTCACATTAATAATAGATGACCCAAGACAAATTTTCAAAACTCTCCCAGTCATTGTAGTCAATATATATGATATTAAATATTCACTTTGTATGGGAGGTGCCTTCCCTAATCACCCAGCGATATGAAATATACCTTAAGACCTGTTCTCATATTTACCAAATACACATAAAAAAAACTTCATAAAAATCGGACAAGCCGTTTCGGAGGAGTATGAAGAAAAACACCGTGAGACGAGAATTTTATATATATGTATATAGACTAGCCGTTTCGCCCCGGCGTTGTTCGGATTTCCCTAAATTAAACACATTGGAGTCATTTTATATGTTATTTTTTAAATACAAAGTAAATATTTTATTTGAACAAAATTAAGATAAAACTTATATGGCATATTGTTTGAATGTAAATATGACAAAATTTACATAGATTAAAGAGCACTCCTATGAACTATGTTCACAGTTTTTCGTTTTGGGTCTCCAAATGTAAACCGGAGATTTTAAATGTTTGTCCTTTGGACTTATTTACTGTAATGACAAATGCTAACTTGACTGAGAATTACAGGCGTTTGTATTGAAATTGTATGGAATGAAAACAGCTTCCCGTTTTGCTGAGCTTGTTAGTATAGTCGCTCCCATGGGATTATGGCTAAGATAGGTTACCCGCAATCTTGAGCCATTGCAAAGTTTTGGCGCATTGAGATTTCATATAAGCATGATTGGAACTCCAACCTTATTTGTGGGCTGGAATTAATTAATTCGAAGTGTATGTAGTGCATTACTTTTCAGACCTAACGTTTCAATGGATATGTATACTGTGGTGGTGCTGGAAACTTTACACAGAATTTGACGGTTAATGTGATCACGGTTGTGTTTTCTGGTGCTGACGATGATCTTTCGCATAACCAAGATTCGTCGGACATATTTCTGTTATTTTCCGGATATACTTCGGATAGAAGTTGTTCTTCAGAAGATACCAAATTGCAGAATGCTGGTTTAAATGCTATTTCTCAATTAATGTCATCAACCACTTCACCATTTCCAATTCTTGGTAACTCTGCTGCATGTGTTCCAGTAGTGGAATCGTGAAAAAGATGCATTCGCATATTGGGGGAAAGAAATTTGTTTCAAAAGTTATGATGCATTTAAGCAAGTATTGATTTCATCACCCGCTGTTCCTCTTGGACTGACAGGCAATGTTTGGCTTAATACTCCTGCAAGAAGCACTACGAACCCGCCCATAAGTAATTTGAGAACAGAGTGTGCAGTTCTACCACCGCATAGAAGAGCTACCACAATCCCTGATGATGCTACTGCAATGGAGATGTTGGAGTCTTTATGGATGTATGCCAATTAAAGCTTTAGAAGAAATGTTTTCTCTGTGCCACCAAGAGAATCCAAGCAGAAAAGAGCGCCATCATCTCTGCCGATCTGCTTTATTATCTTTTCAAAAGCAATTTTTTGTTGGAGGAGTAATAATCTTAGCAACTCATCGGCCACATTTTTTAATCTAACTGGCAGCGGAATACAAAACAGGCGATTGATATCAACTTGTCCTCAGGAATAATTGGAGCCTCGTTGTAGGTGTCACCGTCTTGCCTTCTGCGAACAATGCCTTCAGAAAAACCATTCACGTAATCCTACCAGAGTTTCAAAGGTTTCGATAACCCACACATATTAATTAAAATTCCAAAAAGCTCCCTTAGTTTCCATGGGGCAGAAATTAATACGGCCTCTTACATGGCTAGGTCATTTTCCATCAACCTTAATACTTCACAGGCTTCACGAACCATTTCGCATTTCCGGCAGTCCGGTAACCATTACTGTTTTGTTTTCAAATGCAAAAAATTGTTTATATGTACATTTGTTTTGTATTATCGTTTGGATCGCGTTCAATTTCAAGCGCTCCTAAATACCTTATACTTTCTTGCATAATTTGATTATTCGAAGTATCACTGGTATAATATGCAGTCCACTTTAAATTAAGTGGACAGTATTCAAGTTGAATGAGTTCTAAAGGGTTTTTCAATAAGAGCGCTACAGAAGTTTTTTTAAATAAAACAAATCAATGAATATCAATGAAATTCTTTATTCCTGTGAAAGTACGTTCGATGCCATTATGTATGGAAATCGATCTCTTTTGCATGGCCACCACTGACACGGTTGCAGAAGTCCAGACGGTTCGACGGTTTTCAAGCATAACTCGGCCGATAATGCTGCAATTTCACGTTCGATATTCGTACGAAGTTCATCAATCGTCGCTTGCTTGTTGGTATAGGCCATAGACTTGATATTGCCACACTGAAAATAGTCCAACGGCGTCAAATCGCACCACCGAGGCTACCAATCGACAGGACCATTTCGTGAGAAACACGTTCTCCAAACTTGGTTTCCAATAAATTGATTGTGACATTCGCTGTGTGGCTTGTGGCGCCGTCCTGTTGAAACCACATGTCCTCCAAGTCCATATCATCCAATTGGGGCGAAAAATATTCCATTATCATTGAACGGTAGCGATTCCCATTCAAGTAACGTGCCGGTCTTGATCTTTACGGAAGAAGTACGGCCCAATGACGCCGCCGGCCCATTAACCGCACAAAACCGTAATTTTTTTCGGGATGCAATGATGACTCATGGAGTTCGTGTGGATTGCTGTCTGACCAATAATGCATATTTTGTTTATTGACGAAGCCATTCCGCCAGAAATGTGCCTCATCGCTGAAGATGATTTTTCGATGAAAATCCGAATCATTTTCAAGTTGTTGCTCAGCCCAATTCACGAACATACGACGCCTCTGGTGGTCAAGCGGCTTCAGTTCTTGCGTCAATTTGATCTTGTACGGATGTAGGCGAAGATATTTTCGCAAAATTCCCCACAACGACGTCACAGAGATGCCCAACACTTGAGAACGACGTGTGAAAGACACATTTGGGCTTTCTTCAACTTAAGCCTCAGCGGCAGCAATATTTTCGACACTACGGGCACTTCTTTGTCTCACTGGCACGGGAACATTTTGTACTATGCCTGTGGATTCAAATTTTTCTACTAGACGCTTAATTGTTGATCTGCTAGGACGATTATGACGACCATAAATTGGACGTAGCGCTCTTATCGGTGAGGCCAGTGACTCCGAATTTCGGTAGTAAATTTTAATAATTTCGACTCGTTGTTGGCTCGTATGTCTTTTCATCATGAAATGGCAAACCTTACTGAAGAGAAATGTCAAAAGAGCGGCAAGAAATATGGCGTCGTTTGCTGTCCCTGTCTTTCTACTTTTGTTGCGTCCCTGTTGAAAAACCCTTTATTAGTATTTAAATTATTATTGAACTAAACGTATTGAATATGGTTAGCAAAGTCAATTATGAATGCTTTTAATAGTTGTATGTTTATAGCGTTTCTGGCCTAATTTCACGTACAAATAGATGCGCATATTTAGTTCTATTTGCTAACGCTAGATGGCGTTAGTATCACTGTGTTTCGATCTGGAAACCCAGTTTTTTTGTTTAACTTTGAATATTCAAGCGGTTTTTTAGATTTTTAGCCGATTCACCAATCTTTTTAATCTGACATCGCTATTGATCATGCTAAAATTTACAAAATTAAAATTGGAATATAGATGGCGATAATGTTTTTTTTAATATTTTTTGCAAACTCCTAAATCTACAGCCTATTCGTTTAGCTGCGATATGTATTGTATAACAGTGTGCTTTTTTGTAAGCTCCACAATTACAGATATTTAAAAGTATGTTGTAAAGGATGATTTTTTGAGAGCTATAGGAAAGTTTTCCAAAAAAAAACACATAAAATTCTGAAAAATGCATGAAATCTTTATTTGAATCGATAGTACGGTTCATATAATTTAATGTTTGAAGATTATGTCATGCAAATGTTGACCGTAACTGCGCCTCAAATGGTTCATCCGCTTAGTCCAATTTTGGCATACTCTTTGCAACATTTCGGCCGGTATCTCACGAATAAATACTTCAATGTTGTCTTCCAATGCATCAATTGAAGCGGGATTGTCTGTATAGACATGAGCTTTAACATAGCCCCACAAAAAATAGTCTAAAGGCGTTAAATCGCACGATCTAGGCGGCTAATTGACCGGTCCCGAACGTGAAATAAAATGTTCACCGAACTCGCCTCTCAATAAGTCCATTGTTGCGCGTGCTGTGTGGCATGTGGCACCGTCTTGTTGAATCCACAAATCATGCAAGTCAAGTTCTTGCATTTTGGGCAAAAAAAAGTTGGATATTATCTCTCGGTAGCGCTCACCATTCACAGTTACGTTACGATTCGCATCATCTTTTAAGAAGTACGGTCCAATGATGCCACCAGCCCCTAAGCCGCACCAACTGTGACTTTTTCTGGATGCATTGGTAGCTCTTCCAATGCTTCTGGCTGATATTCATTCCAAAATTGACAATTCTGCTTATTTACGTACCCATTGAGCCAAAAATGAGCTTCGTCGCTGAACACAATTTTTCGGTAAAAAAGTAGATCTTCGGCCAACTTTCCAAGAGCCCATTCACCAAAAATTCTACGTTGCTGTAGGTCGTTCGGCTTCAATTCTTGCACCAGCTGTATTTTGAAAGGCTTCACACCTAAATCCTTCCGCAAAATTTTCCACGTTGTTGAGTAACAGAGGCCCAATTGCTGCGAACGGCGACGAATCGATAATTGATGGTCATCATTAACACTGGCCGATACAGCTACGATATTTTCTTCAGTTCGCACTCTACGTAAGCGTGTTGGTGGTTAAATGTCCAACAATGTAAATTTGGTGCGAAATTTAGTCACAATAGCCCGAATAGCCACTTCAGTGGGTCGATTAAACTGACCATAAAATGGAAGAAGCGCGCGATGAACTTTCTTAACAGAGCACGCATTTTGATATTAAAATTCAATAACTTGCAAGCGTTGTTCGTTTGTAAGACGATGCGTGGTTAAATTATAGACCAAACTGAAGATGTTTGACAATGAAACAAAACACGAAACGTGCGTCAGCTGTTTAAACCAGTGTTGCCAAAAAGATAATAACTAAAAAAATCTCCCTTTATATTATCCATCCTACTACAATTTATAGATTGTAGTAATACTAACTATTACACGTAATAAACAAATATATTGCAAATTTTATTCATTAAGTTTTTTTAATATATGGAGGATTTTTCAATAAAGAATTAACACGATTTTTAATTTTATATGATTTTTCACAAGTATTACTAAAAATTTTACAAGTACTTTATTATAAATAAAAATTTTACAAGTATATTAAAAATAAACAGGTATGAGTGTTAAATTCGGCTGTGCCGAATATTTGATACCCTCCATCTATGTTTGAGTATTGATAATAAATGTAAACAATATATTTGAAAAAGTAAACAATTTGTTAAACTTAATACCAAATTATTCCAACAAATACACTGATTTTTTGCATTTTAGAGATATCTCCATATTTTAGACCATATCTCTACACAGTGATGCCCGATTTAACCCATTTCAAATACCAACCTGCTCGTAGTAACAACAAACAATATTATTTTAACATTTTCCAGATAAATAGTTTATATTGTTGAATGACCATAATTTCAAATGACAGACTGACAGACGCATGTACGGACATTATATGGACTCGAGTTGTTATAGGGATTAAGAATACAAATACTTTATGGGGTCACAATTAAGTGTTCAATGCGGTACAACAGAATACCAATAGTCACAATAAGGAATAATACTTTTCAATGTTTTGAGAGCTAAAAATTATGTGGTATTTCAAAATAAAAGTTTCTAAAAATCTTGGCAATTTTTGGTTTGCCATATACCAGGTAAATGTGCTTTTTTAAAAAAGTACTTTAAAAGAATTTACTTTTATAAAAAAAATTTATTTAAGAAAAGTTATTTTATATAATACAATCTTGTTTGAGAAAAGGTAACTTTCTAAGATAACTTACTTTAAAAAGAAAGTTATACTTTTAAAAAGATACTTTTTTAAAAAAGAGTACTTTAAAACAAGTAAGAGTGTTAAATTCGGCTATGCCGAATCTTTGATACCCTCCACCTGGGTTTTACGTTTACATTAATATCTGGACTTCTTGCACTATTTGTAACAAATGTATATAAAATATTTGAATATGTAAACACTTTGATAAACCTATTACTGAATTATTAAAACAAATGCTCTGAATTTTCAGCATCTAATAGAGGTGTCTACATATTTTAGGTCATAAATTGGTACAATGACACCCGATTTATCCCATTTTAAATACTAACCTGATCCAGATAATTACAAACAATATTAAGTTTAACCAGGTAAATGGTTTATTTTGTAATTTTCTATTTAATTTAAATTTTTTAATATAAAGGTGCATTTTATTTTTTACAATCCTTTTCAATTTTCCAGACCTATTAGTATAGGGCACATTTATGAGTCCGCATAGATCAACTTTCAACTCTTACTTGTTTTTATTGTATTAAATCTATCTTTGTGTCTTTAAATTAATTAAGATAATTAAGATGAAAATATTTAACAAATAGTTTTTTTTTTTTAGTTAATATCTGAACATTTTACTGATACAAGGCAAAACTAAAACTGCCAAAAATTTCAGTCAAAACTATTTTGAATGTATTTGTTAAATATCGCATATTTTTTTTCAATTTTAAACTTTAAAGTCTTTTTAAGTCTGGTAATAACTCTATAATATGAATGAAGTAAATAAGTTAAGATCCTTTCTTATTAAGATCTTTTTTAAAAAATAGCTTCAGCCACCACAAGTGGTCTGAAGCAGTGTCTTTATTAAATTCACAAACAGAACTAAGTCTAAAAATACAAAAAGGTGTTTACTTATATTTACTTATTAAAATTACCAGAACCACAAAGAATATTTTAAGGTCGCTTGTACCGGAAGCGACACAAAAATATGCGCAAAATATTCTTGTTGTCATAAGCAATACAGTTAACCATACAATATGCAATGTTCCCATTGCAACATTAATTCTTATGAAATTAACATGTTGTGTTAACAGTATTGCTAGTGTACACATTAAAACATTCACAGGTACTCGCGTTACCATGAGCAATGTTATTAACTACACAATGTACAATGTTCCCATTTCAATTCCATGAAATTTGTCTGGTTTTATTGCGCGTGTTAATAACATTGCTAATGTAAGTGTTAAATTTTAAATATTGTTATTATTAACTCTTCCCCTCTTCCCAATAGACCAAAACTCTTTAGAAAAATATTATAACAAGCTTGCGAACATAAGCCTTAAGCTTTAAAAAGATTTGAGAAACTATTGAAAAACGCTTTAAATTTATTGTAGAATAATCAAAAAGGAACCCTCGTGATAATATTACTGAAATAATAATTTAATAAGCTTATATTCTCAATTATAGAAATAGCTTATCAAAATAATATTTTATTAAACTAAAGGAAAATAAGCTTAGACCTACAATTGTAGAATTAGCTTATGCTAGCAATTGTAGAATAAGCTTATACCTACAATTGTAGAATTAGCTTATGCTAGCAATTGTAGAATAAGCTTATACCTACAACTGTAAAATTAGCTTATGCTTGTAAATATAAAAACACATTTTATAGAATTTTTTTATTGATTAATTTTTATTTAATTAAAATTAAAAATACAGCTCCTATTTGGTCATTATAGATAGTTAAGTAGGATTAGTAGTTTTAACAAAAACAAATAATCAAATAGGTTTTTCTAAATTTTTACATTCAACAAAAGTTTATTAATTAAGCAGAAAAAGACCAAATTCATGAACTCTTTAAAAGGTAGATTAAATTAAGTAAAAATTAAAACGTTATAAAAGTTAATAAAAAATGAATTAAACTGAATTGAAATAAAGAAGTTAGGTAAAATTAGTTAGGTGTTTCTTTATTTTGTTTTATAGTTTTGGCGTAATTTTTGCCGGGACTTAGCGAACTGGAAAAACGTTTTTGTGCTTCTAATATAATCGTCTTCGTTTTGTCCAAGCCCTATTGTTACATCTGTAAAATAATAAAATTTAATGTTTTAGTAGGTTTATTATTATTATTGCTGTTTATTGTTTTCTTACTCCGAGTTATAGTATGTTTAACAGCCCACTTAGCAAGCTCTTCCCTTATGTTGTAAATTTGTGTGCATTCGTTTGACAAACCACAATCTTCTAAATCTGAATCATGTATTCCAGCTCCTATGTCTCTTGGATCATTGGCAGTAAAATCGCTGGGTAAAAAACTATCCCTAGAATGTTCTATTTTTGCTTGTTTTGTTTTTTTAAAAGAAGCTCAACTACTTCTTTTGCTTCGTTTCTTATGCCTTTTTTATACCCTCCACTCCAGTGTGCAGAGGGTATATATAAGTTTGTCATTCCGTTTGTAATAATTAGAAAAAAAAATTTGGACCCCATAAAATATATATATTTGTGATCGTTATAACAACCGGAGTTGATATAGCGATGTCCGTCTGTCCGTCTGTCCGTCTGTGGAAATCACGATGACGGCATCAATCGGGCAGCTAGGATGCTCGTTGGCATAAAAAATGATTCATTAACATCCTGAAAAGTTTGCTTGTTTTTATTGTATTAAATCTATCTTTGTGTCTTTAAATTAATTAAGATAATTAAGATGAAAATATTTAACAAATAGTTTTTTTTTTTTAGTTAATATCTGAACATTTTACTGATACAAGGCAAAACTAAAACTGCCAAAAATTTCAGTCAAAACTATTTTGAATGTATTTGTTAAATATCGCATATTTTTTTTCAATTTTAAACTTTAAAGTCTTTTTAAGTCTGGTAATAACTCTATAATATGAATGAAGTAAATAAGTTAAGATCCTTTCTTATTAAGATCTTTTTTAAAAAATAGCTTCAGCCACCACAAGTGGTCTGAAGCAGTGTCTTTATTAAATTCACAAACAGAACTAAGTCTAAAAATACAAAAAGGTGTTTACTTATATTTACTTATTAAAATTACCAGAACCACAAAGAATATTTTAAGGTCGCTTGTACCGGAAGCGACACAAAAATATGCGCAAAATATTCTTGTTGTCATAAGCAATACAGTTAACCATATAATATGCAATGTTCCCATTGCAACATTAATTCTTATGAAATTAACATGTTGTGTTAACAGTATTGCTAGTGTACACATTAAAACATTCACAGGTACTCGCGTTACCATGAGCAATGTTATTAACTACACAATGTACAATGTTCCCATTTCAATTCCATGAAATTTGTCTGGTTTTATTGCGCGTGTTAATAACATTGCTAATGTAAGTGTTAAATTTTAAATATTGTTATTATTAACTCTTCCCCTCTTCCCAATAGACCAAAACTCTTTAGAAAAATATTATAACAAGCTTGCGAACATAAGCCTTAAGCTTTAAAAAGATTTGAGAAACTATTGAAAAACGCTTTAAATTTATTGTAGAATAATCAAAAAGGAACCCTCGTGATAATATTACTGAAATAATAATTTAATAAGCTTATATTCTCAATTATAGAAATAGCTTATCAAAATAATATTTTATTAAACTAAAGGAAAATAAGCTTAGACCTACAATTGTAGAATTAGCTTATGCTAGCAATTGTAGAATAAGCTTATACCTACAATTGTAGAATTAGCTTATGCTAGCAATTGTAGAATAAGCTTATACCTACAACTGTAAAATTAGCTTATGCTTGTAAATATAAAAACACATTTTATAGAATTTTTTTATTGATTAATTTTTATTTAATTAAAATTAAAAATACAGCTCCTATTTGGTCATTATAGATAGTTAAGTAGGATTAGTAGTTTTAACAAAAACAAATAATCAAATAGGTTTTTCTAAATTTTTACATTCAACAAAAGTTTATTAATTAAGCAGAAAAAGACCAAATTCATGAACTCTTTAAAAGGTAGATTAAATTAAGTAAAAATTAAAACGTTATAAAAGTTAATAAAAAATGAATTAAACTGAATTGAAATAAAGAAGTTAGGTAAAATTAGTTAGGTGTTTCTTTATTTTGTTTTATAGTTTTGGCGTAATTTTTGCCGGGACTTAGCGAACTGGAAAAACGTTTTTGTGCTTCTAATATAATCGTCTTCGTTTTGTCCAAGCCCTATTGTTACATCTGTAAAATAATAAAATTTAATGTTTTAGTAGGTTTATTATTATTATTGCTGTTTATTGTTTTCTTACTCCGAGTTATAGTATGTTTAACAGCCCACTTAGCAAGCTCTTCCCTTATGTTGTAAATTTGTGTGCATTGGTTTGACAAACCACAATCTTCTAAATCTGAATCATGTATTCCAGCTCCTATGTCTCTTGGATCATTGGCAGTAAAATCGCTGGGTAAAAAACTATCCCTAGAATGTTCTATTTTTGCTTGTTTTGTTTTTTTAAAAGAAGCTCAACTACTTCTTTTGCTTCGTTTCTTATGCCTTTTTTATACCCTCCACTCCAGTGTGCAGAGGGTATATATAAGTTTGTCATTCCGTTTGTAATAATTAGAAAAAAAAATTTGGACCCCATAAAATATATATATTTGTGATCGTTATAACAACCGGAGTTGATATAGCGATGTCCGTCTGTCCGTCTGTCCGTCTGTCCGTCTGTGGAAATCACGATGACGGCATCAATCGGGCAGCTAGGATGCTCGTTGGCATAAAAAATGATTCATTAACATCCTGAAAAGTTTGCTATTTAA
This sequence comes from Cordilura impudica, assembly GCA_963682025.1. Taxonomy (NCBI): domain Eukaryota; kingdom Metazoa; phylum Arthropoda; class Insecta; order Diptera; family Scathophagidae; genus Cordilura; species Cordilura impudica. The sequence continues at coordinate 43,281,238 of OY821522.1, forward strand.
AATCGTCCAAATCGGTCGGTTAGGGCCCGAGATTTGAATGAAGAACTAAAAAAAGTCTTGAAAAAATATAATTTTCTATGTTGTTCTTGTCACGATCACGCCCTCAATAGGATAGCTAGGGTGATAATTTTTAGTGAGAATGATTCACCAAATTCATGGGAAGATTTCTACTTCAAAAATCATTAAAATCGGTGGAACAGGTCCAGGTAAATCTATGAAAAATTAAAAAAAAAAATGAAAAACATGATGTTTCCATATTGTTCCTGTTGTTATTCTAAATGTTGCATTGTTGTCATAGCTGGACTTGTTGTTTTTGTGGTCGTTGTGGTAATAATATAATAAAAACAAACCCTTTGTACATTTTTTTGTGAACTCTGGTAGAAAATTTTAAAAGTTTCCATTGTTTTGGCATCACTAAAAAAATTTGTTAGATCATTTCTGTCATTGCCACGAGCCTGCATGCAAAATTTCAGATCGATTGGCTCACGGGAAAGGGGCTAAAAATCGATCCAAAATTTTGTCGACAAGCAGACACTACCAGTTAATATAAAGGCAGTAAATAAAGGGAGTAAAAGTTCACCAATAATTTAAAAAACAAATTTTTATGTATTAATTTATTTAAAGAAAAAAATAATTAAATGAAATAGTAATAATAATAAAAAAAAATAATATACAATACAAAAAAAAAAAGAATATATAAATAAAATAAAATAAAAATAAATGTATTCATAGCATTATAATACATATAAAAGGTCAATGTTTTCTAACCGTAACCGTAACGAGTCAGTTGTTTTTTTTTTACATGAAAATCATTTAAAACAGTTACCGAACGTAACCGGAACGTCCCAATACTTTTCATGTGAAAAAAAGGCTGACACGTTACGTAACAGTTACATGTCGCTAACTTGTTCTTTACACAGGCTACTGCTTTTGGAGCCAACTTCAAGTCTATTTATATAGTTTCGTAAGCATAACTGATAAAATTGTTTCTATTATTTTTTGCTGTAAGTAATAAATTATAAATATACTGAATTTGCAAACTAAAATGGATACATATATTGGAGGTGCTTTAATACAAAAGAGTTAACGAAACAAAATCAAAAAAAAAAAACAACTCTACAACATCAACAATGGCAGTCATATGTTCTTCAAATAAAAAAAAAAACTGCAAGTGTGTTTTGTTGGCTACAAAACAAAAATAGTGTTGACAATATAACAAAATATGTAAAAGAAGTTAGTGCTATGAAATATTTTATTTTGTTTAAAAAAAAAATCGCAAAATGAAAGGCTATAATTCCATTAATAATCAAAAGGCGTTAAACTAATTTATTTATTTTTACGTTGTACTAATGCATTTTAAATAAGTAAAAGTAATTGTATATTTAAATAAAAATGCATTTGTATTATATGTTGCTGTCGTATTCAGAAAAATCAAGTAGCTGACTATACGACTACAAATGCTGCTGCCAGCAGTCGTCTATGTGTTTCATTCATGATGTTGCATTTTTTTGCGAGCAATACTTACATATATTCTAAATAAAGAAATAATAGTTCTTTTCATACTGCGAAATCTATACAAATATATGTACAAATACTATATGTCAAATTTCAAATTTGCAATAATTGATACATTTTTGAAAGAAAATTGTATAATATGAAATGTCTTTAATTTATTTCATAGAAAACAATTTTTTGAGGTGCGTGGATTTTCCATATTTACTGTTTTACTATTTTCGTAATGAGGTTAAATGAGTTAAAAAGAATTTAAAATATTTGAAAATATTAGGTGAGGATCCTCAAGATGTAATATACGATCGGTCTAAAACTTTTCACTTAGAGCCACAGTTAAATTCGAAACAACAAAAACCCATATATTTTGTGCATAAAGTTTAACATTAAATGTGCTTTTCTAAAATGTCTATATATTTTTCTCATTCATTTCTGACCATCTTCAATGTAAATTTACCAAAGTTTTTTTTATTGCAATATGTATATAAAACTTAAAAATTTAATATTTTTTATTGTGTATTAACTTATTATTCTGCGATTTTCATTACATCACAAAATGTTACAAATTGGCACTACTGTTTCAAAAACAGAAAACTTCTAAATCAGTTGAAAACAGTTGATCTGTAAAACTGTGTGTGAAATTGTGTCAAATAAAATTACAAATATTAAGGTGCTATTACACGAAATGTTTTTTACATATGTACTGTCACTTTTTTTATCCATATGAAATTCTTCATGTCTGCCAAAATTGTCTTCTTACATACGATTCATAATTTTTGCTATCACACGTGCGTATGTATTTCCGTATGACATAACCTCTAAATGTAAACAACAGCTGATTTAATTTGTGAATTTACAAAAATTTTTTGTTAAAAAAAAGGTTATGTATTTTTTAATTGTTAATTAATACTAAACAATTTATTTTTCTTTCAATATTAATCTTTAAAATGTACTCTGTTTTTCTTTCGCCACAAGCAGTGTTGTATTTTCACTTGTTTGTCATGCAAAAATAGAACCTGTTCTAATTGAAAAATGTACATGTGACTTTTCTCATGTATTGTACATAAACAATGTTTTATATGTATCACACGATGTTTACAACTTTTGTTGTGGGAAAATTTGACAGTACATATGTAAAAAACACATCATGTAATAGCACCTTTAATAAATATAATAATACATATATATATATTTTATTAATTTTGTTAAGAATTAGCACAAAATTGATTTTCCATTTTGCATTTCATTTATAAAGAATTCTGCCATATTTTGTTAAAGGGAAAATCCATTTTTGTTATATTAAAAAAAACAGACTTGCATTTAATTTTTCCGTGACTGCCTCAATAATTGCGTAGATGCCACCACAATATTTTTTTTAATTAAAACAGTTGATCTGTAAAACTGTGTGTGAAATTATGTCAAATAAAATTACAAATATTAATAAATATAATAATACATATATATATATTATTAATTTTGTTAAGAATTAGCACAAAATTGATTTTCCATTTTGCATTTCATTTATAAAGAATTCTGCCATATTTTGTTAAAGGGAAAATCCATTTTTGTTATATTAAAAAAAACAGACTTGCATTTAATTTTTCCGTGACTGCCTCAATAATTGCGTAGATGCCACCACAATATTTCTTTTTATTAAATATTAACCAATATCTAACTAGAATTATGATTTATTCTGACTAAAAAGTTCCAATTAAAAGTTATTCATCCCAATTATGAATATTCTCAAGGAATTTCTTTCTCACGGAAAATACATTTCTCGAGAAAAAAATTCCTCCAATTATAAATTCCGCGTGAACAAAAAATGATTAACTGGCATCATCGAATTTCTTTGCTTATTGACAATTTGTTTTCTATTTTTTGTGTGTGTGCAAACGACCCTACAATAAATGTCCCAATAAACATTTTTGTTTGCTATCAACTTGAGGTGCATTTGAGATCAAATACATTTCTCAAATCTCCAGCGTTAATTCTCAAATGCCCTCAATAGTTCGAATATAGTCTTCTCAACTTAAAAGGCACATTTTTATATGGCGATTTTCATAGTTATCAAATTGAGAAATTTTTGATTCTCAACTTGATAGCAAAGAAATATTTCTAATCGGTATCAAATGGAAGGTACGGAATTGCCATATTAAAAAATATTATACTAATTTTAGAAATGAAAACAATGTACTTATTTTAATGTTTCAATTTAATTTCATTATATATTTAACATTACTATGTACATATTTAACATTAAATGTACATATTATGTACATTTTTTAAAATCTAGAATTAAAAATAAATGAATTAATTAGTTGTACATTTTTTGAAAAATTCGACAAAAGGCAGAAATAATTAAAAATATATCAATGATTTATTTGTACTTTTTTGGCATTTTTTAATTTAATTTATTATTTATGACATATTTAAATAATATCTCAGACTTAACACAAATCGTATTCAAGTTGAAAAAATGTTTGGTCTCAAGTGGAGAAAAGTGTTGGATATCCAATTGAGAGTAAAAATGTTTCTCAAAGATTGGAAAAAATGTTAAGTCTCAACTTGATGTCAAGTTGAAAGCAAACAAGGAGAAAAATTGTTCAACCCAAGTTGAGAATTACATTTGACATCAATTTAAGAACTTAACTTTTCTCCAACATTGGAGAAATAATATTTCAATGCATACTGGGGAATGACCGAAACTAACACATAAACAGTTTTTTCCTATTTGAAAAACATATGACTGTCATTGTTGCTGTTGTAGAGTTGTTATACCCTCCACTCCAGTTTGTCATTCCGTTTGTAATAATTAGAAAAAAAATTTTGGACCCCATAAAATTTATATATTTGTGATCCTTATAACAACCGGAGTTGATATAGCGATGTCCGTCTGTCCGTCTGTGGAAATCACGACGACGGCATCAATCCGGCAGATAGGGTACTCGTTGACATAAAAATGATTCACTAACATCATGAGAAGTTTGCTATTTAAAATCGTCCAAATCGGTCGATTAGGGCCCGAGATTTTAAAAAAAAGTTGAGAGAGCTTTTTTTTTTGGTTATTATTTTGTTACTCCATCCGACCTATATGGCCACAATGAAGAAATATTTGACCAGTTAAAAGAAACTGTACAGCCATCTCCAATTAGCACGATTTAATGCATATAGCCACTCTACACAACCATTACCTTTGCAATGGAGGTTAGGGCGAGCTATTTAATTAGCAAAAACTAAATTAAACGAGAAGTTATGTCATATAACCGGAAACGCATGCATATAGGTATATAACCAAAATGCATGCCGATCAGCAACCACGATGACCAAAAAGCAAACACCGAAATATATCCGAAATAATAGAAAAGAAGAAAACCAACCCAAAGAATTTGCTGAAATAATTTGGTATTAAGTTTAACAAATTGTTTACTTTTTCATTTACATTTATTATCAAGACTCAAACCGAGGTGGAGGGTATCAAAGATTCGGCACAGCCGAATTTAACACTCTTACTTGTTTTTATTAAATTTGGCATGTTTTATTTTATTATTGAAGTTTTGTATTCACTTTTTCACAATTTCTTTTTTCACTTTTATTTTTAAATATTTATATCTGCTGATAGCTAGCACTCACTTGAAGCAAAATTTGACAATGACAATCAAATGACAATGCACACTTGAGAAATTTTTAAGATTTTTAAAAATTGTTATCTTTTTACAAGTATGCTTAAAAAAATATTAAGAAGGAGAATAGTTTTTCAAACAAGATTGAGAAACTCTTAATATTTTTACAATTAGTAAGCTTTTTATATATTATGTTTAAAAACATATTGTGAAGGATAATTATTTCTCAAACATGATTAAAAAATACTTTAGTAATTTTTTTAAAATAAGCTTATTCTATACTATGTTTAAAAACATATTATGAAGGATAATAGTTTCTCAAACTTGATTTAAAAACACTTTAGCAATTTTTTTAGAAAAAGCTTATTCTAAAGAACTATTATACTTTACTTATTTTTTGGTCTATTGGGTTAAGTCGATTGTCCCCAATCGATTTCGTTATAACGGGAAGTATTGGGTTAAAGTGTCGAGATTTGTAGGAATGGTCCACCTTTTGCGCTTGGAGCATGTCCCGTATTTATATGTGGTTCAGGTGATATATATAATTTTCGTTTATTTTTAATAATATGAATCAGAGCAAATGTTATAACAATCATAAAAAATACAATCGCTACATCTGTACTTAAACTAATTACATGCATATTTTTATTTTTATAAGTCAATACTCCCATGTTATTTTCGTGTTGCAGTTGCTTTAGATACAAATTTTCGAGTTTTAAATCTATTTTTGTTACATTGTTTTCTTTGATTTTTGTAATTAGGTTGGGTAAGACAAGTATATCATAAATTTTCAAATTTACATTAGTATAAGTTTTGTTTAATACATTGATTTTACAATTTTCAAATTTTATAAGAAATGTTCCTTTTTGTTTTATATTGTATTTACTGCAAGTGTGAGTTATATTTTCTCCAAAATTCTTAAATATAATAATCCCTTGAACAATCTCCGTTACCGACATTTTTCCGGAATTTCTCAATTCACATTGCGCTTCCTTAAAGTTTAAGATATTAGTTATACATTTGTTTTCTAGAATGATTAGGTTTTTTTCCAAATTATCTTTTACATTAATGTCATAAATATTATTATCGCCATCTGCTAATATTTCCGATGGCTTTATAACTACTGATTTATTAGAGATATTTGGCAAGGGTTCAAATTTTATTATAGATAGTATATTGGGAGATAATTGGGGTATGAGTAAGGTCAAAATGATATTATTATTCTGTAAGAGTACTGCAATTTTTATGCTTTTGTAACTGTCCAAGTCTACAATCAAGTCAAGCTCTCTTTGTGTTAAAATGTCGGCGGGGATGACACCCAATTTGGAAGAAAATATGATTCGTCCGATGTCCTCAATGTGATTATTCAAAAGTAATATGTCGTTGTTGATCCTGTATGACTGTTGTATAAACTGTACTTCGTCTTCTAGTGTTTTAATTCTGTTCTGCGTCTCGTCTTTAAACTGATTAATGTAGCGACTGATGAGGATTTGTTGTCTGTTTATATGTCCTGTGATATTATTAATTTGTTCCGTCATGAAATTGTTCACAAAGGTTAAGTCATTTATGGTACTATTGGTAGTCCGTTCGTTGTCGTGAATTCTGGCTATCGTGTTCCTTATTTGTTTTTCATCGTCACTGTCCATTGAGCCTGCAATATATTTTAGGCCTTTCCCTAGGACATTAAAAAGTCCACGTTCTGGTCTAGATCGAATATGTAGACTACTTATTCTCGCCTTGAGTAAAATGAAGTTCCTATTTATTGTGTCCAGAAGCTGCTTGTCTTCAAATGTAGTTCCGTTCAATGTATTGATATTGTCAGATATCAGTGACATCGTTTCCTCATAAGTTGTCAAGTTTATGAAGTGCAGGATCTTGTCATAGTGGTTGATCGTCTTTAGTTCCCCCGTTTTAATGGGGATGTATCCGTTGTTATTAGTCAGGTCTTGTACTTCAATTTGTTGGGCGTTTGTCAACAGTACCCACACAAAGATTGTCAGTGGAATCCTCATGTTTTCTTAATCTAGCTTGCTGGGGTTTCCGTCTCCCTTTGTTGATTAAAGATGATTGTTGATAGGTGTTCTGGTTAATTTTTCCTTTTGTCTGGATGTTGTTGGGCTTTTTCTTTCGTCTTTCGTTGTTGGCTGATTGCAGAAGATGACAGATGTTGATTGTTGATAGATTTGTTGATTATTTTTCCTTTTAAATTTAGGAATTTAGGTTTCTTTAGGAAATAGTTTCTTAAAGGTTACTCTTATTATGAAGTGTTTTTGTAGAGTTTAAAAAAAAAATTTTTTTTTTTTTTTAAATATTTAATTAGGAAATTTTTAGAGTGTCTTAATTTATTTTTATTTAAGTTCTCATAAAAGTTATTTTAGAGAAATATTTTCTAGAGTTTCCTTGATTTAAAGTTTCCTTTTTTATTATACTCTAATCCTCTTTGGATTTTTCTTAATATTTTTTTTATAAATAGCTTTTGCTTTTCTTTTAATCCGCGAAATTTTCGTTACGAGTCTTCTTATTTGTTCGCGGTGTTTTTCTTTTATGGTGTATAGTTCAAGCACTACTTCCATACGTTGCTCAATTCTCATTTTTTTGCACCACTGTTTATTTCTCGGTTGCAAGAATCACAAAAAATAATTTTTATTTTTATTTATTTTTTTTTATTTAATCTTTCGGGAAATATTTAGAGTTTCTTTTATTTTAAAATTTTCGGTTGCAAGGATCACTTATATCCGTCACTTTTTACGTTTTTATTTTCATTTAAAATAATTTTTTATTTTTTTAATAATTTTTTATTTTTTTAGCCCCCGGTAGGCTGACACAATAATGTCCCCCGTTTGCTTTGAGCTACTATGGCACCTAATCCCGATGATGACTATTTCTTATTTTTAAACGGGTTTTTTACCGCGCGTTGCTCCTTTTCCGCCGTACTGCTTGAGGACTTTTTGCAGAAAAAGGAGCTCTTTATTCGCTCGGGCGCCAGTTAAGATCCTTTCTTATTAAGATCTTTTTTAAAAAATAGCTTCAGCCACCACAAGTCGTCTGAAGCAGTGTCATTATTAAATTCACAAACAGAACTAAGTCTAAAAATACAAAAAGGTGTTTACTTATATTTACTTATTAAAATTACCAGAACCACAAAGAATATTTTAAGGTCGCTTGTACCGGAAGCGACACAAAAATATGCGCAAAATATTCTTGTTGTCAAAAGCAATACAGTTAACCATACAATATGCAATGTTCCCATTGCAACATTAATTCTTATGAAATTAGCATGTTGTGTTAACAGTATTGCTAGTGTAAACATTAAAACATTCACAGGTACTCGCGTTACCATGAGCAATGTTATTAACTACACAATGTACAATGTTCCCATTTCAATTCCATGAAATTTGTCTGGTTTTATTGCGCGTGTTAATAACATTGCTAATGTAAGTGTTAAATTTTAAATATTGTTATTATTAACTAATATGTGGATTCTTTAATAACAATGACAAGTATAAAACATTACATTAAATATTACATTAAAATATTATAAATTTGAACATAATTAATTTTAGAAAAATGTTCGATTCGTTTTTCGATGATGCTGAAAACACATCAAAGAAATACAGAACATAAAGATTTTGATTCAGTTAGTTGAGAGACGAGAAGCTAATGGATGGCTGGAGCAGGTGACGAATATAAATGCGGATGCAAGGCTTTTGAAAATATATTAAAATGTGATAAATCAGATCTAAGTATACATGCTTATAACCACTGTTATAATAAATCTTTTAAAACCAACAGTATTGCCATAATTTGAAATTGTAAAGATGCTAAATTGCAAAAAAGATGCTTAAACGTACTGGAGTCGTAAAAATAGATGCTAAATTTTTTTTTTCAAATTTCATTACCTTTATATTGAAAAATTATATACTTATTAATAATTCTTTGGTTTTTAAATCGAAAAATTAATATAAAACATATGTTTAGATTTATATTTTTTAAATTTTAATTAAAATTATTTTGGATTTCATCTGAAATTTTTTATAACATCAAATTGAGTTTATTTTAAACTTAAATTAAATATTTTTAATTTTAGAGGGATTTTTTTTTATTTAAAATATAACAGAAATTACATTATCAAAAGATACGATTATATTAGAATAATTGGTTTATGGAATCTAACATTTCTGTGATGTCTTCATCTTCAAGTTCTTCTTGGCTCTGATATTTTTCTGACGATCGACTTTTATCAACGACATCGCTCGGTATATTGTAAGTGTGACAGCACCGATTTTTCAATTTCAATCCTTCTTTTATACGTATTACAGAACATAACAACTCGGATTTTATTCTGTTCGAAGTTTGCTTTTAACTAAAGCCATTAAACTAAACAAACGTTCAACTTCGTCTTTTGAGAAAGACAAAACTAATATAGACAATATAAATATTGATAACTCCTTAAATGGATTTTCGCCAATAGAAGTTTTCAATCCATAAAGAGGTTGTACTCAGTGTTGTATCCCAGTTTTGTTCTGCGATATAACTCCATTGGATTTGAATTTTTTCTGTTTCAGAGGATATAAATTTAAACTCTTCTAATATATTGGTAATCGGTTCATTTACCCGATTTAATGTGTTTTGTATTGAAAATTTTGGCATTTTTTTAATACAATATTTTTTGGCAATCGACTTTTAATTCATTAAAATCTGTTGTTGGTGTTTACATTCTTCTATTTCAAAATGTTTTGTAAAGGTGCTATTACACGAAATGTTTTTTACATATGTACTGTCACTTTTTTTATCCATATGAAATTCCTCATGTCTGTCAAAATTGTCTTTTACATACGATTCATAATTTTTGCTATCACACGTGCATATGAATTTCCGTATGACTTAACCTCTAAATGTAAACAACAGCTGATTTAATATGTGAATTTACAAAAATGTATTGTTAAACAAGTAAGAGTGTTAAATTCGGCTATGCCGAATCTTTGATACCCTCCACCTGGGTTTTACGTTTACATTAATATCTGGACTTCTTGCACTATTTGTAACAAATGTATATAAAATATTTGAATATGTAAACACTTTGATAAACCTATTACTGAATTATTAAAAAAATTCTCTGAATTTTCAGCATCTAATAGAGGTGTCTACATATTTTAGGTCATAAATTGGTACAATGACACCCGATTTATCCCATTTTAAATACTAACCTGATCCAGATAATTACAAACAATATTAAGTTTAACCAGGTAAATGGTTTATTTTGTAATTTTCTATTTAATTTAAATTTTTTAATATAAAGGTGCATTTTATTTTTTACAATCCTTTTCAATTTTCCAGACCTATTAGTATAGGGCACATTTATGAGTCCGCATAGATCAACTTTCAACTCTTACTTGTTTTTATTGTATTAAATCTATCTTTGTGTCTTTAAATTAATTAAGATAATTAAGATGAAAATATTTAACAAATAGTTTTTTTTTTTTTAGTTAATATCTGAACATTTTACTGATACAAGGCAAAACTAAAATTGCCAAAAATTTCAGTCAAAACTATTTTGAATGTATTTGTTAAATATCGCATATTTTTTTTCAATTTTAAACTTTAAAGTCGTTTTAAGTCTGGTAATAACTCTATAATATGAAGGAAGTAAATATGTTACATTACATTAAATATTACATTAAAATATTATAAGTTTGAACATAATTAATTTTAGAAACATAATTAATTTTAGAAAAATGTTCGATTCGTTTTTCGATGATGCTGAAAACACATCAAAGAAATACAGAACATAAAGATTTTGATTCAGTTAGTTGAGAGACGAGAAGCTAATGGATGGCTGGAGCAGGTAACGAATATAAATGCGGATGCAAGGCTTTTGAAAATATATTAAAATGTGATAAATCAGATCTAAGTATACATGCTTATAACCACTGTTATAATAAATCTTTTAAAACCAACAGTATTGCCATAATTTGAAATTGTAAAGATGCTAAATTGCAAAAAATGATGCTTAAACGTACTGGAGTCGTAAAAATAGATGCTAAATTTTTTTTTCAAATTTCATTACCTTTATATTGAAAAATTATATACTTATTAATAATTCTTTGGTTTTTAAATCGAAAAATTAATATAAAACATATGTTTAGATTTATATTTTTTAAATTTTAATTAAAATTATTTTGGATTTCATCTGAAATTTTTTATAACATCAAATTGAGTTTATTTTAAACTTAAATTAAATATTTTTAATTTTAGAGGGATTTTTTTTTTTTTTAAATATAACAGAAATTACCTGATCAAAAGATACGGTTATATTAGAATAATTGGTTTATGGAATCTAACATTTCTGTGATGTCTTCATCTTCAAGTTCTTCTTGGCTCTGATATTTTTCTGACGATCGACTTTTATCAACGACATCGCTCGGTATATTGTAAGTGTGACAGCACCGATTTTATACGTATTACAGAACATAACAACTCGGATTTTATTCTGTTCGAAGTTTGCTTTTAACTAAAGCCATTAAACTAAACAAACGTTCAACTTCGTCTTTTGAGAAAGACAAAACTAATATAGACAATACAAATATTGATAACTCCTTAAATGGATTTTCGGCAATAGAATTTTTCAATCCATAAAGAGGTTGTATTCAGTGTTGTATCCCAGTTTTGTTCTGCGATATAACTCCATTGGATTTGAATTTTTTCTGTTTCAGAGGATATAAATTTAAACTCTTCTAATATATTGGTAATCGGTTCTTTTACCCGATTTAATGTGTTTTGTATTGAAAATTTTGGCATTTTTTTAATACAATATTTTTTGGCAATCGACTTTTAATTCATTAAAATCTGTTGTTGGTGTTTACATTCTTCTATTTCAAATGTTTTGTAAAGGTGCTATTACACGAAATGTTTTTTACATATGTACTGTCACTTTTTTTATCCATATGAAATTCCTCATGTCTGTCAAAATTGTCTTTTACATACGATTCATAATTTTTGCTATTACACGTGCATATGAATTTCCGTATGACTTAACCTCTAAATGTAAACAACAGCTGATTTAATGTGTGAATTTACAAAAATGTATTGTTAAAAAAAGATACATATTTTTTAATTGTTAATTAATACTAAACAATTTATTTTTCTTTCAATATTAATCTTTAAAATTTACTCTGTTTTTCTTTCGCCACAAGCAGTGTTGTATTTTCACATGTTTGTCATGCAAAAATAGAACCTGTTCTAATTGAAAAATGTACATGTGACTTTGCTCATGTATTGTACATAAACAATGTTTCATATGTATCACACGATGTGTACAACTTTTGTTGTGGGAAAATTTGACAGTACATATGTAAAAAACACATCATGTAATAGCACCTTTATATTTGTTGAAAGAAACGAGCAGAGTGGTAAAAGGAGTAGTACACAAAATTACTGTACTACACTTTGAGAAATTAAAACATATCAATACCATTAAAATTATATATTCAAAAATAATGAAAAAAAAAATATCAAAAAAAAGATGCTAAAAGCAACTTTTTATTAATAAAAGATTCTAAGTTAGCATCTAGCATCTTTTGATAAATTTTGGATGCTAAACGACAAAAAAAGTTGCTAAATCTAGCAACTAAGAAGCTAAAACGGCAACACTGAAAACCAAGAACAAATATTCTGTTTGAGTTACAACATCTCATTTGCAAGCCATTTTAAAGGCCTAGTTAGCCACACGTAAACTTAACTAAACGTGTCAGCTGTTTTTTTCTGTTACATGAAAAGCATTTAGAGCAGTTACCGAACACAACTGTCACGTAACCGGAACGTCCAAATCTGTTGAAAATAGCTTTTTGCTACGTTTGTACGTGACATTTGTGAACAGCTGATAAAGTTTGGTTAATTTTACACAGCAATATGCTGGTTCGTTTTTTACGTTCTATAATTGCACTAACTGCCAACGTTACATTTACGGTAGGGATACATTTTAACAACGTGTGGCTAACTAGGCCTTAATTGTGAAAATTTTAAATGCACATCTAGCCATATCAAAAAGTTGAATTATACAGAATTGTAAAATATTTTTTTTTATAATATCTGTATGTTTTTTATATTATTCTTATGTAATTCTCATGATATGTTTATCTTATTTTTTATATTTTTTTTTTGTTTTTGTGTTATTTTTACATAATTGAAATTGAAAATGTACAAATTAAAAATAAATTTTAAAAAAAAGTAGTGTAGGGAAAAAAGGGAATTTTTTTCATAAGCGTAGAGATTTCTGAAAAAATCTCCTGGCATCACTAGTAGCTATTAAAAACCAATATAAAAATTCACAAGACAACGCGACGTAGACTTACTTTCTTCAAAAGCTTCCATAAGACTGAATGAAATTGTTGCTTACTTTACTCTTTGGTGAGTATTTTCGTTTTTGTTCGGCTGTATACATATAATGCTGCCTACACACGAGGCAACCGGTTGAAGCAATGGTTGTAGCAACAATGATACACACGTAGCAACGGTTGCCTCAATTAGCCAGAAATATAAAAAAGTTTTGATGTTTTTCGTTAGTTGAGGCAACCGTTGCTACGTGTATATCATTGTTGATACAACCATTGCTTCAACTGGTTGCCTCGTGTGTAGGCAGCATAAGAAGCCGATTAGAGTTCGGTTTACTCGTGCTGCTATGCATATGTTTGTGTGTTAACAGAAATATACGATATCCCAGTCATCATTTCGAAGATTGTTTTAACAAAAATTACTGTATCTTCTTCGAGCACTTTTGATGATTAAAAACTGATTAATCACATGCGCTATTAGAAAAAGGCTAGAAAATGGCTTTTGCTTTCTCTTAAAAAGTGATTTATAGAAGAATTACATTAATTAAGACTCAAAAATGAGTCGAAACAGATCAGAAAAGCGGATAAAAAGGACTCTTAAGAAGATTCGCGGGTAAGGTAATATTTAATCCCAACAAAAGAATATTTTGTGATCAGCAAAAGGGCGCATTTATGACTGTTTTTATAGCACATATGAGTAAAAAAGACTCTACATGATCATTTATTGCATAAAATGCTTACTGAGATATTATTCACTATATGTAGAAACAGATTTTTTAAGTAAAACAAATCTGCACACAATTTCAATTCTATTTCGTTCACAATGATACGATCACTTTGTTTACTAGCTACCAGTAAAATAAGAAAATAGTATTATAATACAGCGTAATGATGAATTGTACTTCTCAATTAGTTTATTTTTAATGTGCCATAAGAAGTTCGGTTTGTGCTAAGAAAAGCATGAATATATGTTTCCCAGGGCGAAGCTTCATCATTGCACTTTGATTGAGTTGAGCTCCGCGACTATTCGTAATGTGAATAGCTCGTGTCTAAAATTTTTGGTAATTGGGAATGGCGTTTGTGTTAAGAAAAGCATAAACGCATGTTTCCGAGGGCAAGGCTCGATCCGCGGTTATTCTTAATGTGGATAACTCTTGAAACAAAATTTTGGGAATGGCGTTTGCCTCCATCCCGACATTAAATAACAAATTTTAAAAATTTATTGTAATTAACATCTGACAAAAAATAGTATTTTTCTAAACACCAATTTTTTTACAGGGTAAATAAATATATTATGGTTTACATACCTACTACTTTTGAATGCAAGTATGCAGGGTTTTTACATGTTCTAAAAATACAACTCTTAAAACCATACTATTTTTGCAACTCTAAAAATTCAGAATTTTGTATAAATAAAATAAAATACCGATTTATTTTAATATGCGCTTATTATGGATATACATATACAGAATATATGAATATTATTTATAGTATTTTGATATTGGCAACAGTAGTATGTATCAATTTGTAACATTTTGTGATGTTATAAAAATCGCAGAATATTGATATTGATTTTATAGAGTTTCTTTTATTAATTAATTAACTTAAATATTACACCAAAAAATATTGATATTGATGAATTTTTATATTATTAAGACAACGACCACAAAAACAACATGTACAGCTATGACAAAATACAAAATTTTGGAAAACAATATAGGAAAACGTCATATTTTTTTTTACCTTTTCAGTGTTTTCTCGGCACCTATGAAACCTATTGTCATGATTTAACAACAGAAGCCTTCCCATGATGTTAGTGAATCATTCTCACTAAAAACGAGCGCCCTAGCTATCCTATTGAGGGCGTTATCGTGACAAGAACACATATTCAAATCATATTTTCTCAGGACTTTTTTCACTTCTTCGCTCAATTCTCGGGACCAGATTAACCGATTTAGACGATTTTAAATAGCAAACTTCTCAGGATGTTAGTGAATCATTTTTTATACCAACGAGCGCCCTATCTACCCGATTGAAGCCGTCATCGTGATTTCCACAGACGGACAGACGGACAGCCGGACAGACGGACATCGCTATATCAATTTCGCTTGTTATAAGGATCACAAATATATATATTTTATGGGGTCCAGATTTTTTTTCTAATTATTACAAACGGAATGACAAACTTATATACACCCTCTGCACACTGGAGTGGAGGGTATAAAAATAATATTCTCATCAAATTGCGGTATTTATGTAACAATTTTTGTGTTCGCAATTCTTAAATATCATTTGAGGTTTTCTAAAATTCATTGAATTTAAATCAATGTTTTCTGTAGTCCGATTCTGTAAATTTCAACGATCCGACAATCGCAAAATATACAGACAGCTATTGTTGTTTGCACTAAGGATTAAGTGATTCGCTAAGTACATACATCTTAACGACAGTCGACAAATCTATTTTTATACCCTATACCACTATGTGGTTTGGGTATAATGACTTTGTGCTGCTGTTTGTAACAACCAAAAATATTTGACCTAGACCCATCTTTAATTATACCGATCGAATCAGAATCACTTTCTGAGTTGATTTAACAATGTCCGTCCGTCCGTCCGTCCGTCCGTCCGTCCGTCTGTGTGTCCATGTAAAGCTTGTAATCAAACTGCAGGTCGCAAATATGAATATATTTTGATGAAATTTGGTATATAAGCTTTTATCGGCCATGGGATGAACGCTATTGAAACTGGTGAGAATCGGTCCATGTTTAGACCTAGCCCCCATACAAATTACCCATATGAAATCGACATAAATTGCCATAAGATCCAAATTGTCATATAGATCTTACTCAAATTGGGTTTGTATGCGTTCATTACATCCACTAATGAGTAGTCCAAAAATGATCCCTTTGACCCCATATAGAGCTACTTCCCGATCTTCACTTAAATCTATTAAAAAACAAAAATATTGCACTGATTCTTCTCAAATTTTGTTTGTACATATTTTTGCAAAATACAAGAGACTTTACCAAACATGATCAGGATCGGTCCATTTTTGGACCTAGTCCCTTTATAGATATAGCATCCGATATGAACTTTTTCATATCTGCAGCCAAAAAAATTAATAAAAATCCCACTCAAATTTGGTTTATGCTTATTTTCTATATCGAAGTAGTTGGACCGAAAGATAGGGTCTCTAAACCATGGTATAGGGTATCATATAGTCGGTCTAGACCGACTATAATTTTTTTGCTTGTTCTATTTATTTAAATTGTAAACGAGTGGTATCTCTGTCAAAATAAGCGAAAAACACAAAGAAGAATAGAAATATCTTTATCTTTATTTTTTTTTACTAATATTTCTGTTTATTTATTTGAAAATGAAATAATGAATTGAATATGCTATTTAATTTTTTTATTTATATAAAAAAGTTTTTTAATAGAAGCAAAATATTTTCACTATTTTATGATTTTTATTTATGTATGACGACATTTCAACCTAAAAGTTTTTATCGATTGAATAAACAACACAAAAATGGTTGTCGCTTAAAAATTTTACTGATAATTTTGCTATTTTCTTTTTTTAACGATCCGACTATCGTTAAAAGAAGTTTTTGAATCGCGATACTGAACGCTATTAATTTCTCCTGAATGTCAATATTTTTTTTAAATGTGAAAATTTTTTAAATGTAAACATAGGCATTTGGTGTTTTTTTTTTTTTTTTGGAATTTCAATTTGTGTTTAACGAATAAAATTTATATATTAAAGATGCAATTGATGTCTTCTAAATTTAAAATTATAATTTCCGACGTTTTGATATGATTTTCTGAAATTCAATTAATTGTAATTTATAATTGGAAATTTTTAATTCCAGTTTTTAGAATTGATATTTTCTTAAATTTGAATGGAAAATTTAAAAAGTGCAATTTTGTATTTATGTGAATAATAATGCTTTAGTAATTATAAACAATTTTTAAAAATTAGATGTAATCGCAATCAGATATTTTGTAGGTAAAGCAGAATAATAATTCTATATAACTATGTAGAACTGTTTTGAAAGCTAAAAACTCATTAATAACTCGGTAACCCTATTTTGTAAAGACAACAAAAAGTTAATATGCCAAACTTATGTTCATATTTGTAAAAGAATAATGAAAAAAACGTATGAAATAAAAGACCAGCCCGTGTATACTCTTAACATTGTTCTGTATGATATCTAGTTGAAAATATTGACATTCATGTTAATATATAAATAACTATTGCAAAGCTAATTAGAACAAAAATTGTGACGCCATCTACTGCGGCATAGTCACGCTGAGCAAAATGAAGTGACACTCTGTTAATGCAAAAGAAATGTATTTTCCCCACAACAAAATATTGCAGAATTTTATGTTAATAAAATAATATGTATACCGATTTATTTCTAACATCCAGTTGTTATGGATATACATATATAGAATATATGTATATTATTTGTATTATTTAATATGTTTATGTAAATATTACACACAAAAAATACAACATCAAAGGTTATTTTTGTGTTTTTCTCTTTAAATAAATTTATACATAAATTTTTTTTGTTAAATTTACATTGTTTTTTTTTTATTAACAACTAGGTATTTTAGCATTATTTGCTTGAGATGTTGGTGAATTTCTACTCCCTTTATATTAACTCGTAGTGTCTGCTTGTCGAAAAAATTTTGGATCGATTTTAACCCCTTTCCCGTGACCCATTCGATCTGAAATTTTGCAGGCAGGCTCGTGGTAATGACAGAAATGATCTAATAAATTTTTTTAGTGATGCCAAAACAATGGAAACTTTTAAATTTTTCTACCAGAGTTAATAAAAAAATGTACAAAGGGTTAGTTTTTATTATATTATTACCCCAACGACCACAAAAACAACAAGTCCAGCTATGACAGCAACACAACATTTAGAATAAAACAAGAACAATATAGAAACATCATATTTTTCATTTTTTTTTTAATTTTTCAGAGATTTCCCTGGAACTGTTCCTCCGATTTCAATGAGTTTTGAAATATAAATCTTCCCATGAATTTGGTGAATCATTTTCGTTAAAAATGATCACTGTAGCTGCACTATTGAAGGCGTGATCGTGACAAGAACAACATAGAAAATTATATTTTTTCAAGACTTTTTTTAGTTCTTCATTCAAATCTCGGGCCCTAATCGACCGATTTGGACGATTTTAAATAGCAAACTTTTCAGGATGTTATTGAATCATTTTTTATACCAACGAGTACCCTAGCTGCCCGATTGATGCCGGCATCGTGATTTCCACAGACGGACAGACGGACAGACGGACAGACGGACCGACGGACATCGCTATATCAACTCCGGTTGTTATAAGGATCACAAATATATATATTTTATGGGGTCCAAAATTTTTTTTCTAATTATTAGAAACGGAATGACAAACTTATATATACCCTCTGCACACTGGAGTGGAGGGTATAAAAATACTTATTTAAGAAAATTTATTAAGAAAATGTTATTTTTTTAAAACGGATATATGTACTTGTTTAAGAAAATATGTTTTTTAACTCTTTCTTTTAACCCATACACACTGTCTGTCTGTCTGTCTGTGGTGGGTCAAGCCCATTCCCCCTTATCCAATTGATCTGAAACTTGGCCCATGGTCTTGTTGTGATTACAGATTAATTTTGGGGTAGTCAGTGTGATCTAAATATCATTTCCTCTCATCCGATCGATATGAAACTTGGTCCATACACTTGCTGTGAAAATAAGATTAACTTTGACTTAGTCAAGCACAGTCACGCATGGTCACGCACAGTCACGGAGAGATTTAAAACGGATTTCCCCTCATCCAATCCATCTGACACTTGGTCGATATATTTTCTTTAAAAAAGTATTAGCTTCAGCATAGTCACGCACAGTCACGCATAGTCACGCACAGTCACGGAGTGATTTAAAACCCACTTCCCCTTATCCGATCGATCTGAAACTTGGTCGATGGACTTGCTGTGAATAAAGATTAACTTGGACATAGTCACTCACAGTCACGCATAGTCACGCACAGTCACGGAATGATTGAAACCCCATTTCCCCTCATCCGATCGATCTGAAACTTTGACCATATACTTGTTGTGGCCAAAGATTAATTTTAAGATAGTCACACACAGTCATGCATGGTCACGCACAGTCACGGAGTGATTTAACCCCATTTCCCCTCATCCAAATAATCTGAAACTTGGTCCAAAGACTTGTTGTCACCAAATATTAATTTTAAAATAGTCACGCAAAGTCACGGTCAGTCACGCAGAGATTCAAAACTCGTATGCATACGGAAAGAAAGAGTTTTATACACTGTTTCCATAACACAATTCGTCACAGACAAACGAAAATTTGCATGAAGAACAAAAACAAAATACATACAAATTTTCGTTCGTCTGTGATGAATTGTGTTATGGAAACAGGGTATTAATAAAAACTATGTTTTTTGGGTTAGATTATTTTATAGGTTGTTTTTTCAGAAAAAAATTTTCTTTAAAGAATAGGTACTTTTTAAAACGAGGTACGTTTAAAAAAAAATATACTTTTTAAGGAAAGGTACTTAAAATAAACAGGTACTTTTTTAAAAAGGTATTTTAAAAAGGAAACTTTCCGGCGCACACTTGGAGAAGGCAGCTCGAAAAGGACATTGAGAAAAGCAGAAAGAGCTAGAGCGAAATTAAAAGTTTATCATCAAACAGAACACGATCCAAAAATTTTGTTGTGGCCCTATGCTCCTCATAGGAGTAAAAGGAATAAATAATAATATACTTAAAATATATGTATTTTTTAAAGAGCAACTTCTCTTGTTATAAGGATCACGAAAATATGTGCTTTATGGGCTCAGAAATTTATTTCGATGCCTTATAAACGGAATGACAAACTGACATATGCCCTTTGCATATATGCACTTTGAGGGTTTAAAATCGATTTGTATTGAATTTTTTTATTTAATAAAAAAAAAAATTATAAATGAATAATCATCTAAACAATTTGTGAGAATAATTATCAGCTGTGGGTGGAGACCTGTCACCCATAAACAACATTACCATATCCTTCAAACTTACGAATATTATACAGTACCGCCTAAAAGTAGACAATGTCGAAGTTACCAAATATCGGAACACTTAATGCAAAGCGGAAGTGCGACTACTTGTCACCAGATGGCGCATCAAGTGAATAAGTGGGACAAATGTCAGTTCATAATTGAATGGCTCTTATGTCTAAATTAATGGATGAAAAGCTCGTTAATTTACCTACAAAAACTGATTTTGAGGAAATGAAGAGAAATGTAACTGATCTTTCTGATAAAATAGATGCTCTTCAATCAGAAAACAAAACTTTAAAAGAGGAAGTCCAGCATTTGAAGGAAGAAAAAGAAAAAGAACGCAAACAAAATATATATGTGTAACAACGCACAAAGAGAAATAATATTATTTTCAAAAATATTGATTATAAAACACCCTTGGAACAAGCTGTCATAGACTGTTGTGTTAAAGATCTTAAAATAATTAGTGAAATAATCATAGTATCAACCAGAAAAATTTACGAGAAAGATGGAAAAGCTGGTATAATAGCAGAATTTCAAACTTAAGCAATGGTAAATAAGATTTTTCAACATACAAAAAATTTAGCCGGCACAAATATATACCTGGAGCGTGATCTTACTAAAGAAAAACAGCAAGATAAGCGGGTTCTCCTTGAACTTAAGAAAAAAATACAACTTAAAAGCCGTAAACATAAAATAAAGGTTATCAATGATAAAATGCGTAGATGATAAATTCTATTGGAACTGGCAAAAAGAGCTTGTAAGTGGAAAGGAGACGGGTAAGGATGTTTTGCGGAAAATATATGGAGATGTTATTGATTCTATTGATATTGATTATAATAATATTTTATCTAATTTAAATTCAAAAAACTAATTCACAGAACATATAATAATAAGTCAAATAAAATTGTAAACTCAAGTAAACACTATAATGTAACTAAAAATAACCAAGAAATTTTTGTTTGCCTATAAAGTACTTGCTTATAATATCCATGGTTTGGAAAACAAAATACTTTTTAATGATTTTTTCCAATACATAAAATTGAGTGATGTTTTTATATTGATGGAGACACATATAACTGAGGAAAAAATTGTAAGATTCAACAAATTTTTTACGGGGTTTGAAACTTTTTGGAAACCAGCTGCTAGAGTTAGCAGGTTTGGTAGGGCAATTGGCGGTAGCGTTTTTGGGGTAAGAAAAGAACTAAAAATACAAAACATATGCTTTAGCTTCAAATTGGAAGAACAAGTTGAATATATTTTACTCAAAATCAACAATCTCGAGATAACTGTTATACCATTATACCTTAGAGATGCAACATGGCAAAATGATTTTTGAGTGGTTAAGAGATTTTTTACAAACAAAATGTTATAAACCCCATTGTAGTTGGAGACCTTAATATACGAATTGGTAACATACAACAGATGCTAGATGAATTTTTACGAGAGACGTTTAATGCTGGTCTTCCAGTCAGGAAATCAAAGGACTTTGAGGTTAATAGTAAAGGAAGATCGTTTAAGGAGTTCTGTGAAGACTTTGGCTTATATATTTTAAACGGATGCACAAAAGGGGATGAAGAAGGTGATTTTACATTTATCAGTGGTGTGGGTGCATCTGTAAATGATATATGTGCTGTGACACATGAACTTCTGAAATTTGTAAGCAATTTTAAAGTTGATAGTCGAACCTGGTCGGATCATATGCCAATATTGTTAACCCTTAGTGTAACAGTCAGATATAGTCCAAATAATACAATGAACCTCCTGCCTAAGTTGAAATGGGATGAAAAAAATGTTGAATTGTATAAAAGTAAACTCAATCAGCAAATAAATATACTCAAGCAACAAAATGAGTTTTTAGAATTTAGTCAGTTAGTGGAAATTATAGATATTCAAACCCACATACAATCAAAAATCTTGAAGTTCAAATTAACTCAGTTAGAAACAATAAGGACTGGTGGAATGTCGTTAGGGAAATACGACAAATAGACAGACAGGAAAGTCCGGGAATATCTGCTTCCGAGTTTAAAACCTATTTCTGCGCGCTACTTAATCCCATACAAATTTCAAATGATGTAAGCTATGCTCCTATGTTTTATTCTGAACCTGACCTAGACGACCCTATTTCACCATTGGAAATAAAATATGCTTTGGCAAAAGCTAAGGATAATAAGGCCCCAGGCGAAGATAGGATATCCTAAGAATTTTTTAAAAATGCTACTGATAATTTTATAGAGGAATTAGCTAAATCGTACAATATATTATTTGAAACAGCTAAATTAGATGAAAAATTCATTACTAGCATTATTTTCCCGATATTCAAAAAAGGTGATAAAGGGTTGGTCAATAATTATCGTGGAATTTCCTTTATGAATACAATTGCGAAAATACTAATGGGAATTCTAAACAATAGATTGAATAAATGGTTGGAAAAACGAAACGTTGTCACAGAATATCAAGCTGGATTTCGAGAAGGATATTATACAGCAGACAACATTTACAATCTAGCTGCAATTGCGAACATAAAATTCAGTGAAAACCGCAAACTATACGCCTTTTTTTGTCGATTTCAAGGCAGCCTTTGATAAAATATCAAGAAAAGCTCTTATTTATAAACTTCACAATGCAGGTATATCGTCAAAAATGGTAAATATGATCGAAAGCATATATAGCAGAACCAATTTCACCGTATGGACTGGAGAAGAGTTATCGGAAACATTTGATACAACATCTGGAGTAAAGCAAGTATGTTTATTGTCACCAACTCTTTTCTCACTATATCTGAACGATTTCCACGATTTTATAAGTGGAGGAGTTAATATACGAGGTTTAACTGTTAGATTATTATTATATGCTGATGACATCGTTATATTAGCGGACGATATTTCAACAATGCAGAATATGATCAGGAAACTTGAAGTTTACTGTGAAACTTGGAACCTTGAAGTTAATTTAAGCAAGTCGGAAATGATGATATTTCGAAAAGGTGGAAAGAGATCTAATCACGAAAAATTCTTTTTTAGTGGCAACCCAATAAATATAACCTCAGAATATACATACTTAGGGGTAACACTTAGCCCAGAAATGTCATTTAGCAAACATCTGGAAAAAAGAAATGTATCGGCAAAACATAACATTAATGCTACTTGGAATAATTTTTTGGGGAAAAAGAACATATCCCTGAAGGCGAAATGGAATCTTTTCCAGTCTGTGTGCAGAGCGATTCAATCATATGGCGCTCAAATTTGGGGCTATACACTTTTCGATGATGTTGATAAACTTCAACGTTTTTTCTTAAAGAAGATTTTAAGGTTACCATCATTTACACCAACGTATGCATTAATGCTAGAAACAAACATAGAAAATAGCCGCATATATTTTAATAGAAAAATTTTAATAGAAAAGAATTTGTTCTGGTATAACAATATTGAAAAGTTATGTGAAGATTGTAACATAATTCAAATTAGCGAATGCTCAACAAAAGAAGACTGGGAATTTTTAAGATCAGAAATGCTTGCCTCTATAAAAAATAATATAAAGAAAGGTTTCTTCAACAAGCCTCTGCAACAAACCGCTTTTATAGACGGTTAAATTATGGAAACCCACAGTTTTACTTTGAAACCATCCCCAATGTAAATATAGCCAATTGGATATTTAAAGTCAGATGCGATCTTATTGAACTAAATGCAACCAGATTCCAGCAACAGAGATCCAAAATATGTTCATTATGTAACCTCAAAGAGGAAGAAACCCTTATACACTTTTTAGCCTACTGCCCTATTCTGCGCCACATTCGATTACACTGTTTGGGAAAAATATCATTAACTGAAAATGAAGTAATTAACATACTAAATAATGTACAATTAAATTGGAATGATTTGTTTCGTTACGTTGTAGCTGCACTTGAGTACAGAAAGGAGTTAATCATTGAATTCAATTATTAATACATATGTTAAAAAAAAATGCTCTTTTTATATGAATTATAATTTTAAATACTTATAACCGACTGACGACAGTATGTCAAAGTCGTACGTTCTTATTTTATTCATATTTTTCTTTTTTTACCCAAAAATTATTAAAATCTGGAAATATTAAATTTTATATTTAGTTTTATATTTTTGTAAAACACTTATTTTGAAAAAATAAAGAACAATTAACTAACTAACTAATCATCTAAACTATTTGGAGAAATCATCATAATTATTTTTAACATTAGTGCTTAATTTTAAAATTTCGGGTTATCGCCGAAAATACGTATTAATCTTATTAGTTGGTAAAAAGTTCCATAAGGTTAATGTAAGTGCATTATACACTTTTTCCAGCGTAGTCTTGTTCCTAGGTAGTACTGTTCCTAGGCAATCGACACAATTTCTAATTCCAAGATAATGGAATTCATGTGACAAATCAAACCGAGCTAACAACCACTACATACCTTGATGTCTTCAATAAGTTTACGGAAATGTTTTCATTCGTAATGACAGTGGTTGATTTTGTTTTTAACTTAAAAATTATATTTATAAACATGTTTGCCTTTAGTTTTCTTTTGTTTGGTTTTATTTATTCAGGTTCAAACCCTTAGCGAAAATGTAGCGATATCCCACGTGGTAGTTTCTTCATAAAAAATCAGTATATTCTCTTCGAAAGCAATTTTTTGTGTATTTTTTTTTTTCGTTTTCTTCCAATTTAATGATTCAGACAAACTATGTCTTTGATATTTTTTAGACTGTCTTTGGGTTGATCCGCTTAACAAATGATTTTTGTTAAAATATTGCCATATTTGGAAAATATGGAGAATTAAATTTTTCTTTATATATTAAAAGGGAGTTTTCACCATTAGATTTTGTGGTAACACAAAATAACACAATACAATGCAAAATCTAACCCAATGATCCCAACTTTTGATTTTTAATTAAATAATGTTAATAAAATATATTTCCATTATATATTGACTCCAAAGAGAACTACCTGGGAATTATTATCGAACTTGATTTTTTTGGGTTCTACTTTGCATACCATGAAGTCAAATTTTGAAGTGATCTTGAACACTGGTTTAAATTAGGAATGCCAAACGCAAAAAACCAAATGTCCCAAATTTTAAATAAAATAATTTGTAACCTTTATTTTCTGAAAAACTTCAAATATTCATCCAAAAAAAATTTTGAAAAATAATATAAAAATATAAATAATTTTGCAATTCTTAAATATCATTTGAGGTTTTCTAAACTTCATTGAATTTAAATTAATGTTTTCTTACCCTGAAATGCTGTTAATGTCTCCTGAATCAGAACATTTTTGTAATTTCAGTTGATTTTTTAAATGTAAACATATTTGGTGTTTTTGAATTTCAATTTGGGTTTAAATAATAAAATTTATATTTTAAAAATTCAAATGCTGTCTTCTAAACTTCAAGTTTTTATTTCCGACGTTTTAATATGATTTTCTGAAATTCAATTGATATTTTCTAATTTATAATTGAAGATCTGAATTCCAGTTTTTAGAATTGATATTTTCTTAAATTTGGATGGAAAATTTTTTTTTTTTTTTTAATAATAATTTTTATTCAAAAATAGTATTTATACATATTAAGTACGCGCCTCAGCACCAAAATTGACATTAAAGAGGCTAGTAGGCAACTACTTATATTTACATTGTGTTTATGCTACATATTTACATATTGAAAATTATTGACATATGAGAAAAAAAAAAATTTAATTTTTATTTATAAAAAGATTTTAATTTTGCATAAGAAGTGTTTCTAGATTGTTTAATAAAAATAATTTAAGCTCTTTTTTAAACGTTGAAAATAGCAATATATTTTTTAAAGAAACGGGCAAATTGTTAAATTCATTAGAACCAGCAACGCGTATCCGTTGCTTTGTCAGTTCAAGACGACATCTTGTTACAGACAGATTTTGACCTTGTCTTGTATTTCGATTTTTGACCTGGGCATTTTGAAAGAAATGAATTGAAGAATTTCCTAGACCTCTTATAGACTTAAATACGAATTTTAATAACTGCATTTTGTACAAGCCATTTATGGGTAGAATATTGTTCGCATAACATCTAAACAGGTCCAGTGTATGAAATCTTATGGGTAGGTTAAAAACAAGTTTTAAAGCTTTGTTTTGTGCAGATTGAATACATGTCAATGAAGAACTTTTCCTACTTCCATATATTATTGGAAGGTAAGACAAATGACTGTGAATTAAACTTTCATAAATTAGCATTTTTGATTTAGTATTAAATTTTCGCTTGAATTTGTATAGAATGCCAACAGCAGAAGCTATTTTTCTTTTAATTGCTTCGATGTGATTATCCCAATGTAAGTTCCTGGACAAATGTATTCCTAGATAGGTTACCGGCTCCGACTCTTCTATTGGAACACCATCAATATGAACTGTCATAGATTGATCTCGCTCTAAATTATACGGTATAAATCTGATGAATTTAGTTTTATCAGTATTCAAAATAAGCTTATTTAATCTCAAATATTCAGCTAACATTGATGAATCGTACTCCACTTGAGTTTGTAACACACGCTGATGTTTATAACGGTAAAGTAGGCAAATATCATCAGCAAACATGAAAAGTTGACCATTAAATGTTATGTTCTTCAGGTCATTAATAAAAATCTTAAACAAAAGGGGTCCGAGTACACTACCCTGTGGTACTCCATATGTTACAGGTAACAATGTGCTCTTAGCGTCACCAACCTGCACAAATTTTGAACGAACAGACAAGAAGTCTTTAATAAGGCATTAGAACTGTTTGATACTCCAATTAGTTCCAGCTTTTTAATTAAAATATCATGATCCACTAAATCAAAAGCTTTAGATAGATCAAAAAATACCACAGCAACACCATTAAAACTACCATCAATACCGTCACAAATATATTCAACTACGTTAACAATAGCCTCCTCCGTTCCAGAACTTTTACAAAAACCAAATTGTCTTTCAAATAATATTTTGTTCCTGACTAAATAGTCAGACAATTGATCAAACAAAATTTTTTCAATTACTTTATCAATTACTGATAAAACAGATACTGGACGATACAAATCAACCTTGTTAGATCCCTTACATTTAGGTATGGGGACAATCTTGTCAATTTTTAGTTCATTGGGGTATTCTTTATGATCTATCATACTGCCGAATATTTTAAATATAATTTCTGAAATTTCGGTGTTTCTACATAAAATCATTTTTGGTGATATTTTATCATAACCGGCACTTTTATTTTTTGTTAACCTATCCAAAATATCTTCAACGCATTTTTTGTCAACTTTTCCTAGATTAAAAGTTGACATTAAAGGTCTCAATGTTCTTAAATTGTTTATGTCATCATTTAAATAGCACGGAATATTGCTTCTAAGATTTTCAATTGAATCAAAAAAATACTGATTAAAACCCATAGCCTTATCAATATCAATTGTTAAAAGATTACCATCCTGAGAAAATATGTCATGTGAATCTTGGGGGCATCTACCAAGTTCATTGTTAAGAAACCGCCACGATTTTTTAACATCCCCAGCACACTGTTCTAAATTCTTCTTATAATATTCATTCATCAGTTTCCTGTTACTAGTTTTAATAATTTTACTAATTCTTTTTAAACGCTCTGATATTAATCTGTCATCTTTATTTTTTCTTCGATCTTTTAACAACTTTTCTTTGAGCTCCAATAGCGAAAACAGGTTCATATTTATCCAAGGTGTTATTTTTGACCGTATATTAACTGCAGTTGTAGTTGTTGAAGTACACTGTGGAGCTGCTAAAGAAATTTCATCCATTAATTTTTTGCAGTGTTGCGAAGGACTATCAAAATTACTGTTAGAAAACAAACTTCGTCAAGCAATGTTCCGAACTGTTCATAGTCAAACTTGTACCAGGTTTTTGTTATGCTTTCATTACGGTTTACATTTATTCTAAGATTGCAACTTATTATATTGTGATCTGTAAATTTATTCTCTATTGCATAAACAGTCATAAGTTCAGACAAATTTCCAAATACGCAATCTATAGACGTTTGACTTAACGGCCTAGTAACTAGGTTATGCGATTGACCTAAATCATATTCACGGAAAATATTCTTTAAATCTCGAATGCAAGAGTTATTGACCAGTAGATCTACATTAAAATCTCCAATGACAACACACGGTTTATTTTCCAATTCTTGAAGAATATTTTCCAACTGGCTGCAAAAATGTTCAAAAGAACATTTCTGGGATCTGTACAATGAAATTACTTGTAGAGTTTTATTGTCAAAAACTAACCCAGGCAGCTCAATCACAACCAACTCTAAAAATTGTTCACTACGACTCAGCACAACTTTATGGCTTAAATTTGAAGATATATACATGAAAACTCCACCATACCCATCAGCACGACAACAATGAACAGCATTATAACCAGGAATCGAATACAAATTAATACATTCACTGCTAAACCAAGATTCCTGGACTGGAATTACATCAGGAAGTTTATGAAATTGGCTCAAAAGCAATTTAAATTTGTTAAATTTTGATATCGAAGAAACAATTCTTACGTTTACAGAAATTAAATTGAACATATTGAAATTTATTCTTGCAATATTATTATTATATGAGTTTAAGTTTAAAAAGTAGTTTGAATTATTCATTACAAAAGAAAAAAAATAGAAAAATATTTAAAACATTTTATCATACTCATCTAAATATTTAAACTGGTGACATAAATGTATTGCCATCTTCAGCATCTGATATGTCAGA